>ML677343.1:29032621-29095866 GCA_007922305.1 Dermatemys mawii | reverse complement strand
GATTCAGCCCCTGGCTACCCACACACACACACTCCCCCCTGCACGATCCAGCTACACACTGTGTACACCAACACACACGCACTTCACTGCAGGATTCAGCCCCTGGCTACCCACACACACTCCCCCCTGCACGATCCAGCTACATCCCCTCCCCACCCCCCACTTCACGATCCAGCCCCGGCTACACACACACACACACTTACTTCACTACAGGATCCAGCCCCTGGATACTCACTACTACCACCACAAGCTCCTGGGTAAACTCATGGTACCTTCAGCCGCTACCTACCCTTCACCTGCTTTTTACACACTTGGTCCCAAGCTATTTTAGTCTCTTGTCCCTTTTCCTTGCACACACTGTGCTAAGTCCTCCAGCCCCTGGATGCCAAATCCTAGCTCACAAGGAACCTCTCTCTGCAGCTTCTTACCACTACCAAGGAGTCCCAAAAACCAGCCCTGCCTACTCTTGGCAGCTTTTGGATTTGGATTGAATTCCCTGATGGTTTCTCTTTCTTTTTTACTGTCCTTAATGCTTGAAAAGCTACTCTCCTCTTCATGCCTCCTTCTATCCCCTTCCAAATTCTTAGGAGCTGGTATGAAGTAGGAATCTACTCTCAACATTAACCCTAACCTAGGATAACCACTGGTCTCCAGCCATAGACTGGGGCCACCAGCTGGCCACAACCTCAGCCCTAACCTGGGGCCACCATCCAGCCTGAACTGTAGTCCAGGGTTACCCACCAGCCTCTCACATAAACCTAACTCATGGCCATCCCTAGCCTGATGTCACCAACTGGCCCTAAGCCTAACTTTAGGTTGGGGCCACCATCCACCCCAGACTCCAACCCAGGGCTACCAACCAGCCCCAATCCTAACATTAGTTCAGTCATGGTCAGCAGCTTTTTCTGAACTCTAGCTCCATCTTGGGGGCACCTACCAGATGCACAAATGTCACATGTTTCAGGTTGGTAGCCTTGTTAGTCTGTATCAGCAAAAACAACAAGGAGCTCTTGTGGCATCTTAGAGACTAATAAATTTATTTGGGCATAAGCTTTTGTGGGCTAAAACCCACTTCATCAGATGCATGGAGTGAAAAATACAGTATTGAAATATATGGTATTTCGCTGTTTGTTTTACTCATCTCCCTTATGGGGCTGTTTAGCTGTTTTATTTGTTCCCAGATGCTTGATGTCAGTGTCAGAACTGTTTATTTCCTAAAGGAATTCTTGCAGATCTGGGTGTAGTTCCCAGAAAGGATACACATGAATAGGCAGGAATTTAGAAGGGGAATTCCAGGCTTCTCTGGCTGCCTAGACCTCAAGCATGATTTCCCAATGTCATAAGAGTTTTTCTGGCAGTTAAGTTGAAGCTGTCCTGATTAGCTTTGCTGGGGCAATAGTACTACCTTGTTCTTTGATACATGTTACAGTGGACCCAGGGTCTGGTGGTGCTTCTGAAAGTGTCATTTGGAGGCAGTAGAGCAGAATTCCTCTAGTGCATTCTTTATTGTCACAATGTGGCTGGCTCTTTAAGGGGATATGAGTTTCAGCCTCACCTGTGACACAGCCAAGCCCTTTCCAGGTGGGAAAAATTAAGGTCATGTGACCTGATCAGACTTCTGGTTGTAGATAAGACAGTCCTGGGGAAGCTGCCAAGTACAGAAGTGGTGGGAGTTGCTGCTTGGTAAAAAGTAGTGAAGTGCATTTACTGATGGCTTCTCTGACACGGGCAGGAAATGTCCCAAAGAGAGTTTTGGTACCTCTCTTGGGGGAAGAAAGGTCTCCAGGTACTGGTAGAAAGGCCTGAGAGAGACTGATTGAAGAGTAGCTGGCATGGGTTAGGAGGTACTGCTTGATGGAAAGTGTTGATAAATTGTATAGTCAGTTGCATGACCATATGTTGGTTTGTTGTTTGAGTATGCAATATACTCAAGAGACCAAATAACCGATGTCAGTCAGGTGTATTAATATTGTGCAAGCAAAAAAAGATCTCCATAATACCAGTCTCTGAAGAGCAGTCCTGTGCAGTGATGTTACATTCACCTTATCCAGAAGGTGTGCTCCCCAAGTTACACATTTCAGCTGGTATTATGTACGATCTTACAAGTTACACAGTTCTTTATGTGTCACTAAAATCTAAGCTATCAGTTTGTTCCAGTCCCCTAACTTGTTCAGTTCCTCCTTATCTTTGTCTTAGATACTAGCATTCCAGGTGCTGGTCCATAAAGGTACTTCCTCGTCTTCTATGAAGACATAGAATGGACACATAGGCATAATTTGACTTTCTTGGAGGAGCTGTGCCAGTCAGGTCAATGGGTTTGCGGGGGGACAAATTCTGCACCTATTTACAGTTTTGTGGGGGTTAATGCCCCTCCTGTGCCCCCCCAAACTATGCCCATGAATTTTGGTTGTTTTTTGAGGTTTTTTGGCAAGTTTCCTATCTGCTTATGCCAAATCCTTATTTCAGAAAATGCCAGGAGTTATGGAATACTTGGCATAAGTGAATAGGGTTATGCTATAGGCCAGTTTAGGCTATATTACGATTTGTACTCAGTGATATTGGTGATTGATGTATACTAATGAATATCTATGGTGCAGATAATGCATGTTATCAGGTCTCTTCCAACCCTAATCTTCTACGATCAGGCTCAACCCTGGCCCTGAATAGGAGAAGCACTATTTCCCCTCTGTCAGCATGCAAGTGCAAGCTCCTGTAAGGAGCTGAGCCGGGACGAATGATCTCTTATTTTCAAATAAGTGAGCCTGGGATTTTGGTTTGACCATTTGCTACATAGTAGCAAATAAGGCAAGGCACCTTACCCAGCATATTGCCACTAATGGGACATGATTGCCACCTGTGAGGTCTTCTTTATTAGGGCCTGCTTCTGCTCAGGTTACCAATTGTCTTGTCATCCTCTTCACTAAGAGCCACAACAAGCACTGACTGCATAATAATCCTCTGGCATCAATACCAGTAGGAGCCTGTCTGTTCTGGAAGATGTGCATGGAACAGATCAAATCAAAGGTGAAAGGACAGGAACTAAAGAGTGGAGAGAACAACTGAGTGTAAATGTGGGTTTAGAGCCTTTGCTTGTGTAAATTTCATTGCACTGCAACCCTCTTCTGACAACAAAAATTATTACACATCCCCATGACGGGGGACTGAAGCCTGAGCCCACAGGAGCACCACTGCCCTGTGTCGGGGGGGAGGCGGGGGCAGGGGGAATAGAGGGAGGACAAAGCCCAAGCCCCACCACTCCATGCCGGGGCCCCAAAGCTGAAGCCCTAGGGTTTCAGCCCCAGGCAGGGAGCCTGTAACCTGAGGCCTGCTGCCCAGGGCTGAAGCCCTCGAGCTTCTGCTTCAGCCCTGGGCGGTGGGACTCAGACTTCAGCCCCAGACCCCAGCAAGCCTAAGCGAGTCCTGGAGACCCCATTTTGAGAACCGCTGGCATAGCTCCATTAAAGTCAGTGAAGCTACACTTACATGACTTCCAACCATGCACTTGACATACAATGATTGTATGTGGAGAGAGGGCAGCAGCACAAAGGTTGTTTTCTCACCTTCAGTCTTGGCTAAAAAGAGAGTCTCTTCCAGGAAGTTAGAAGATGAAATGGTTCACGATTATACCTTTCTTATATCCTGTATCAGTGCAGCCATGATTCACTACAGAAGAAAAAAAACGATAACTAAGAGCACGATGACTAACAGCTCTGATTATTTTTGTTCGTAATTGTGCACAAATCAATAGTAACCAGAAAAACAGACGTTCTGCCGTAATGTACATTCTGGACTTCACAAACATATACAATTAAACTCTCGGTTATACTGAGTTTCCAGAGATATAAAGGTTTAAGAAATAAGGTCATGTTCCCTTAAAATATTAATATAAACTTTTTGTCATTTGCCAAAACCACTGAGTCCTTTATGCAAATTCAACACTGTTCAGTGACTTTCCATTTCTAACAATTGCTCTTTTCTCGTCATCATTACCCCAGGGCCTGATTGCTTCACAAATCTCATTGGTCCCTGAAATGCTCTCTGTATCACTTTTTCCAAAAAGGGTTGATTTCTATTAACTATCATATGCATGTATCAATACAGCATAAAGATAGACACCAACCCTTGCTATTTAGATGTGTTGGAAACTGACAACAGAAAGAATTGAACTGTTCTGCTTTGTGTGGCAATGTTGGATATGTTTCTGGATTTCTTAGGTTGCTTGTTCCAGGAACTGAAGACATTGTTTCTGAATGATTTTATTATCAATATAGCACATGAAAATCAGTTCCAACTAGCAAGACTTATCAGAGAATATAATCAAAGTCATTACACCACCGTTACTATTTATAAGGAAGCAGAAGAAATGTATGTACACAAAGCCCAGCTCACCAGACACTTGTTCCAAGAAAAAAGATTGTGTAACAGGCATTTATTAATACACTTGCTTCATTCTGAATTTGTGTGTTGTGATTTAAATATTAAATTCTGTAACTTATTCCACAGTATTAGTCACCAAAGTACTTGAAACACTGAAAATTCAATTAATGTACAAATCAGGTTTGTCAAATCATGACACTAACCTTGCTGAGGATCCAAACTCTTCTATGAGACTCAAGGAAGCTTACGAAGGAAGAGGAGTTTCTTTTTATTTTAAGACTTGTGGCAGAAATCAGAACTTGAATGCAGAACAGTATATAATACAGTATAACTTGGATTTACTAGTCTCTGGTTTTCCAAAGTTTATGATCCCCGAGTTGAACTAAGCCTCTACAGTGCTGGCCAGCAATCTTTGCACAGGAGATTACTCCAGTTATAAGTATCTTATCTTCACTGCACTCCAGCTGGCTTGAGACTAGCTACCTCGCTTCTAAAATTAGGAGACATGCCCCTGCAGGTTTTGAAGTTGAAATTACATATTGGTTGGAACCTTCTGAAAGCAGACTTCTAAGCCTGCTAGACCCGTTCTCTCTCGACATTTCCTGTGTACTAAACACTCAACATATGTGGCAATATTTGCTGAGCCCAAAGTGGAAATGGCCCAATTAAAAAGGAAAACTGAAAAGGGAATTCTCTGCATATGATTAGGAGATGGGACTGGCCATTTGACACTGCATCCAAACCATATGGCTGGCCCCATAGTTATAATGGGCTGATCCAAATATGCCTTTATTTTGAGAAAGTTCAGATCTGGAACCGAACTTCCTGGTTCAAGCACTGATTTAGGGTATTCTTCTTTAATGCAACTCTCAGCTCCTGGAAGAATTATTATGTTGATCTAGCTACCACCTCTCAGAAAGGTGGATTGCCTGCACTGAAGGGAAACACCCTTCCATTCCTGTAGGAAGTGTCTACACTGTGGCACTGCAGCTGTACCACTGTAGAGTAGACAAGGCCTTAGCAAAAGGACCTTGTCAACTTAAAATTAAAGTTTTAATAAATATTCCCTTGAGTGCTCCAAACTTTGCAACGTTATGAGCATCAAAAGAAAAAGTGGCTATAAACCAAAGGAAAATGTCTGTTAATTTGTCATCATTTCAACTAGAGGAAATGTCACCATTTATGCTCTGTGTTTACATTTTACACGTAAACTGGATTCTTAACTTTCATTTTTAATCTGAAGTCTTATTGGTAAGAGACTGAGCTCTACACACAGACTCTGTCTGTTATTTGTCTGTATAGTGCCTTGCCCAATGGAGCTCTGGTCTCTGTTTAGGGACTTGATGTACTATGCAATAATAATAAATACAATCATTATTATTTATTAAGTTGTATTTCCGTAGCATCTAGGAGTCCTAGTTATGGAGCGGGACTCCATTTGTCTGATTAAAACTTAGACAGACTCTATCACCCCTATGCTGTGACTCTCTGCCACATTTGTACCTCTGGTCAGGAGCCACTTATGCTCGAGGGCTGCCCCAATTTCCAGCCAGCTAGCGCAATAGCCCAAACTTCGCACCTGGCCACTCCCCTTCTCAGCTTTCTGGAAACATCCTGCAAAAGCATATAAAAATCCAGCACCAGGCAAGAAGGTGTTAAGAAGCAGCTTTTGGCCCCAGCAACCCCGTCTAACTCGGAGTCTTGGAGGAGAAGGCTTAAAAAGGGAGAAGGTCTGGTCACAAGGCCTCAGCTTGGGGGAGATGGACAAACCTCTCACCCTCAGCTTCCACAGAGGAGCACAGTAGAGAGCCGAGCTACCTTGACCATGAACACAGAGTGGTGGGGCAGGTGGCTGGAGGATCTGGGTAGAACAGAGGATCTGGAGCAGCTCTTTATTTCTGTCACTTTCGTTTCTTGTCTTTTGCTAATTTGAGGACTGAGTGACTGAGATTAGGGGGTTGGGTCCCGGGCCAGACTCCTGCTGAGAATATAAGCCCCTGGAGAAGAAGGTGAGCTTGTGTAGGAAATAGTCTAGGGAAGAAGCAAGAGATCTGACCTTAACCTCTTGCTATAAGGGTCCTTGGGCTGGAACAGAGGGCTAGTAGTGAGGGATTTGAAGTAGAGAGAGACTCTGTTCTCCTACAGCCTTGCTGGGAGGACTATCTGGAAGACCACAGACACAAGGGGCCCAAAGGACTATTTGAGCCTGGACCAAGACATCAACCCGTGTAAGGGCCTGGGACTATTGAGTGAAAAGTAGGGATGTAAATATAAATATGTAAAGGTTAGCTGATTAAAATTATATAATCTAATGATGAACCATTAACCGAGGTTGCTCCAGCCGGCCTGGCGTGGCTGGGTCTGGGGCCCCTCTGGCTGGCATGGGCCATTGCAGTTCATGGTTAATGTTGGTTAACAGTAAGCCTAATGCTTACCGGTTAACTGTTTAACCTTTTACATCCCTAGTGAAAACCCTGATTTACCCCAAAAGGGGTGAGACGAAAGATGACCCAGCCCGAGAGCCGAGTCACAACGCAAAAGGAGAGGGCTAGAGGGCCTGGGCAGCAGAAGAACTATGATGGAGCTGTTACTCAGCCTGGTTAACTCCCTACATGAAGTAGAGTCCCCAGGAGATAGATGTACCAGCTTAATGGCCCCTTTACACTGGCATAAAGGGATCAACCCACTGGGATGATTTGGACCCATGTTTTTAAGTGGCTTGTGTCCCATGATGAAGCTTTGGGCTAAATTAGAAAAAATTATATCCCCATTATTATGTCTATTAGGGCATGATGTTATACTGATATAAGCCCTAGTGTGGTCACATTTGTAACAACAAAGAGGTGCCTTAAACCGGTATAGTTAATTTCACTTCCTGAATGGGCATAACCTATAGCAGGATAAGCACTTATACACTGATAACTGTATCCACAGTCAGTAGTTTGGTTTTTTTGCCACTTCAACAATACCAGTATAGTTAAAGGAGTACAACTTTCTAGTGTAGTAGGCAAGGAGAGACGCTGCTTTATGCTGTTTCTTTCAATGTCCCACTAGATGGCATTCATGGAACAAGCAAAAATCACGCACTGCAAAAAAAAGTACCTGTGATTTTTTTCAAAGTTTGTCATAGTTGAGTTGTTTATACTTTTGTTTTAAATGATCTGATATGCAAAATGGCAGTTCCCCCCTTCTGAATCTTATTTATAAAGGATAGTTTGTAAGCATCTGCCATAATAACAAATAGAAAATAATGTGCAGGACTTCAATAAAAATCCCATTAAAAAGACTGAAATCAAATCATTGTCTGTACTGAACTTTCAGCTAGATATTGCGGGCATACACTAGTTTGTTGTAGAGTTGCACACTAGTACTAGGCTACTGGCATTGGGACTATTTGGGGGAAGATGGAAAGTGCATACGTACAGACTTTTTTGTATAGTGTTGGCTGATGAAGTGACACGGTTTTAAAAATCTCTGTTGCATGATTCTACCAGGCACTAGGAATGGGAAAGCATTGCTGCCACCTAGAACCATCTTGTTCTTGCTCCTGATAATAGTAACGTGCTAATAAACTGAATGGTCGGGCCACCCTCCGAACTCTCATACCAGGACTGTTGGGGGTGTGGATGCGGGTTATCACATTAGCAGATATTGTAAAAGTGTTTCTTTTAGTGCCACGTTCCCATGTTACCACTTTGATCGTCCCATGGCGCCAGCCTCCATCCAGCTTGTTATATTTTCAAACAAGTACCATCCTGCTTTCTCTCCTTGTGCTCCTTATGCTTCGGAAGAACTCCCCATGAACATCCACAAAACTAGCCTTCTTTATCCTTCCTCACAACCCTCCTTGAATCTCTCCTTTGCCATGAGGCCTACAAAAATCTTGGTAACAGTTGGACTGCTGGTGTGTTGAGACTACTATCATTCAGACCAATATTGTTTCATTGTTTCCTTGTTTTCCCATTTCATCTGTCTGCAATCACTTGTCTTTCATCTTATATTTAGATGTTAAGCTTTTTGGGGCAGGACTGTCTCTCTTCTCCCCGCTTTCCCCCCTCAGTGTTTGCACAGGGGGGTACAAGTCTGTAGACGAGAGCTCTTAGGTACTATGGTAATTCAAATAATAATGTTTTGGGACTTCCTGTTGATTTAGGTGTAAAGAAAACATGAGGCAGATAGGCCTGCATATAAAAATTGAACCCCAAACTAGTGTGTTTTTTAGGGAACAAAAGACTTTACTCTGACCACCCAGACTGTGTGTGTCAAAAAAATGTTGTTCAACTTCTGCTGCTGAGTATTGAAATATAAAGGGGGAAGTTAAAAAAATCTACCCTTAAAACAGGAACTTTCCCTCTCTATCTATAGCTAAATGATCAGCTTCTTCATAGGATCTCCAACTTGTTGCTACCTTTAGGATGGTTGAGATAATGCCTTGGGACTGACTCACGTCCTCAAATGTCTCAAACTACATATGGACCTACTGACAGGGTATATTTTTGGATCTAGGGACTTTCTTACCCCAAATTTACTGGAGTAGGAGGGCTTTTCCTTTGTATAACGGTGACCTAATCAGCCCCATTTGATGATGCCAGTTGTCATAGTTGTTAACTGCACTTCTGAGCCCTCCTGGCCAATTCAAGTACAACTCTCTCCAGTCTTGGGCCTCAAGCTGCCACCTCTCTTTTAGGATGAGATCACATGATTCTTCTACTCTGACCAGGCTTTGGGCTGCAGAGCAGTTCTCTGTGATCAACCGTGATGACCTCCTCCGGTCTGATTTATGTTCAGCTCCTGCAGAGCAATGATGTTGGTATTCAGTAACCAACCAGTCTTCTTAAAGCAATGTTTTATTTACTTTGGAAGAAAAGCATTTAAGAGAAAACAGATCTTAAAAAATAAACCACTCTCTACTCATGCCTGCTTTTCCTTAAGCCTTACCATTTCCTAGACCTGGGAAAGCCCAGCTTTTTAGACTCCCTCTGCAGAGCCTCTGGCTGTATCAGGAAGTCTGCTTGGACAGGGATTAACAATTGACACCCCACCCCAACCCCAAGTGTTTTTCTTTAAACTAAAACAACTAGGAGTCCATGTGGCACTTAAGAGACCAACACATTTATTTGGGCATAAGCTTTCGTGGGCTAGAACCCACTTCATTAGGTGCATGAAGTGGAAAATACAGTAGCAGGTATAAATACACAGCACATGAAAGGATGGGAGTTGCCTTACCAAGTGTGGGGACAGTCTAATGAGACAATTCAATTAACAGTAGAATACCAAGGGAGGAAAAATCACTTTTGTAGTGGTAATGAGGGTGGTCCATTTCAAACAGTTGACAAGAAGGTGTGAGTAACAGTAGGGGGAAATTAGTATGAGGAAAATAGGTTTTGTAATGACCCGTCCAGTCCCATGCTTTATTCAGGCCTAATTTGATGGTGTCCAATTTGCAAATGAATTCCAGTTCTGCAGTTTGGAGTCTGTTTCGGAAGTTTTTTTGTTGAAGGATTGCGACTTTTAAGTCTGTTATTGAGTGACCAGGGAGATTGAAGTATCCTCCTACTAGTTTTTGAATGTTATAATTCCTGATGTCAGATTTATGTCCATTTATTCTTTTGTGTAGAGACTGTCTGGTTTGGCCAATGTACATGGCAGAGGGGCATTGCTGGCACATGATGGCATATATCACATTGGTAGATGTGCAGGTGAATGAGCACCTGATGGTGTGCCTATGACTTCGGGGTACCCTTTTTTAACTGTTTATAGTCTTTCATCTTAGTTCCCAGCACTGGCAGGACAGCTATGTCACTTTGGCCTGGACCATGGAAGGATGCCATTGTCCCGTAACTGCTTCCCCCAGGGGTATTAGCTGGGAAGTTCCTTTTCGATAGATATTGTGTTATTTTACTGCTTGTTTTTTCCCATAGCACCCTACAAAGCAAGGTCAGTATGCTAATATGCAACAACTTCACTTCACTGACCAGGTCACATAGCGTTTTCATAAAAGTACCACATCTCCGTGTTGCTGGATTGTTACAGAACGCCTCCTCATCTGTCACACCAGCAACTTCAGAAGTGAGTGACACATTCTGATTTGCCTAGAAGCTGCTGAGAGAAGTTCCAAAAGAAGGAGCTAGCATCAAAAAGCTGAAAGAAAGGAAGAAGTGGTACTGTTGGTTTGCTTTTTTCCCCTGCACTAGCTGCTGCTGCACCTATAAGTTGCTGGTCTCTGGTTCTGCAATGCCATCATGCCTGACAAATCAGTCTGTGCTTCCTACACAGTTCCCACTGTGGAACAGGAGTCCAGCAACAGGTAATATCTAAAATCTGATAGCTATAAGAAAGTAACTCTAACCAGCTGGCATGTTAGTTGATGCTAAACATCAGCAACATAGAGACCACCAATTCACCTTTTCAACCCTGTATCAGCTTCCTGAAGCTGAATGAAACAGCAGTTGTGACAAGCATGCTGCATAAATATCTATCTCTTTGGTTGGGTTCTGTTTCCCAATCTGTATTAGCAGAGGGACTCATCTATCTCAGCATTTTGCACTTGATTTTAACCCCAGCAGCTGCCTTGTAGTGTGGATGGGTGGGAGGGCAGATGCAGGAGTGCTCGCTGCTAGAACCTACAGAATTTTAAATGGATCCTTTGACCACTGAATGTAACAAGCTGGGTCACCTTGTATGGTATTGGACAGTTTCATGGTACCCCTGTGATGGAAGAGGGACAATAGCGGATAAGGTACTAGCCAATAATCTGGGCAGGCTTAGCTGTCGCAGAGGGGTGGTCTCAGCATGGGGATGGTTTGGCTGGAACTGAACTATGTCCCTGGGCGTTGAGGTTGATGATCATGTTAGGGCTGGAATGGAAGTAACATTGGCACAGGTAGAAGGAGCGGGGGTATCTAGCCAAACTCCTACCAGGCTGGTTGCCCAGTGAGTGCAGGGGGGCGGTGCGGATGCATAGGAGTGGGGCCCCGCCCACAGCGCCTGAGGAGCTAGAGCCGCTCAAGCTTTTGTATCTAGATCCGGCTACTTAGACTGGGCAGCTGGGGCGCATGCGCACTGCCTAACTCCGGCCTCTCGCAGCCGCTGGTGGCGTGCGCACGCCGCTACACAAGCCGGCCAGGGGGCGCGCGCGCACTTCCGAGGCGCTGCTGGAAGGCAACGGGCCGCACTACGCGTGCGTCTTCCCGCGAGCTCCGCGCGGCCGGGGCGCAGGCGCAATGCGGGGACTCTCGCTTCCGGTGCGGGGCCGCGCCGCCTTCTCTCCTGGTTTCCGGGATTCGCCGAGCCTGTTGCCCGGCTCCGCGCTGTCGCTGCCCGCAGAGCCCGCCGGGATGGGCTCGGGCCTGGCGCGTGCCGCCCCGCGCCAGCAGGACCGGGGGGCCGGGCTCCGCGCTGCTCTCTGAGCCGCCGGGGGCCCGGCGCTGAGGGCCCGGCTGCGGTAAGTGCGGGGCCGGGGCGGTACCGCGCCCGAGGGCCACCCCCAGGGACCCTCCCGGCTTCCGCCCCGCCCGCCTGCAGCCCCTCCCCCCGCCTTGCTCTGCCCCCCAGCTCGTGCTCCTGTCCCCACCGCCGTGCTCTGCGCCCCCCTCCCGCCCGTCCTGTGCCCCACTTGCTCTGCTGCTCCCACTCCCTCCCCACCTTACTGTGCTCCCTCAATTGCTCCTCCTGTCCCCACCGTGTTCTGTCCCCCCATCCCCAGGCTTGGTTCCTTCTTCCCCGGTCCCTCATGCTCTTCTGCCCCAGCCCCTTCTCTCGTCCTTTCCTTACTATGCTCCCACTTTTCTCTGCTGCCCCAACCGCATCCCTGCCTTGTTCTGTTGCCCAAAGCTCCCGTCCCGCCTGTCTTCCCCTGCCTTGTGGTGCTCCCTTTGTGTCCCCCCTGTCTTGCCTTCTGTTCCCACCTCTTCCCATTCCCCATCTCTCCTCTGGAGTCCTCTTCCCTGGTCGCTGGCCAGGGCTCTGCTGTTGCTTC
Source organism: Dermatemys mawii (assembly GCA_007922305.1). Lineage (NCBI taxonomy): Eukaryota > Metazoa > Chordata > Testudines > Dermatemydidae > Dermatemys > Dermatemys mawii. Next base: position 29,083,511 of record ML677343.1, on the reverse strand, counting down.
CCTTGTTGTGGGGGAAGGATGGGATATGCCTTGGCACTGAGCCCTCTCCCTCCCCATGGCCCAGCCCCGAGCAGTGTCTGCATCTCATTCAGAGGGTCACACTGGGAGGCAGCTGAGTTTAATCAATACAATATCAGACATAACCAACTTTTCCCTCCAACCCCACCTCCAAATACATTCCCCAAATCCTATTATTGGTGACTACAATGAACTGTGTGTGTGTTAGAGCTGGGATTTGCTGCCCTCTTTGGCTGGTAAAGTCTGCTGAATAAAATCAATTATATTCTCAGTTTCTGCAGCCACTGAATAAGAAATTAGTTTGAGACTTTTAATCTCATGCTGGTGCTGCAGTCCAAATTGAAAAATAAAACAACTTGAAGTAAACAGTGCTAGCATCACAGTTAATAAAAATGGCAACTTACTTCCCCTGAGTTCACTTACCCTGTAAGTAAGAGAGATCTGAAACTTTTATTAAGCAAAGCGCTAGTGCTGAAGTAGGCGAAGAAGTTGTTGCAATTCAATTTCTTGGTGCACCCCGCGTTCTGTTCCACAGTTTCCCATGTCTGGGCAGTGCTTATGGATAGCCCGCAGAGATCTATCTATCTTATATGGAACTGCCTCTTTGTTTCCATCTGGGAGGAAAAGAACACATAAAAAGGGGAGATTAAATTAAGAGCGTGCAAACAAAGGGACATAATCCAAGTAGAAGTGAGATATGCACATTAAAATCATAATGTGAGCTACACTATGGAGTTGGATAACCCCTGGGATGCCCTGCTTATTGTACAGTGGGGTAGGATACACTGTACTATGATATCTAGACCCCAAGTTGTAACTTCATCACTCTTCTGTGGTTTGCTGGAGTTACGAATGTATAAACATATACCCTGATCCTGCAAATGTTTACTCATGTGCTTCAAGGACGTAAGTAATCCCATTGAAGTCAATGGGACTATGCATTCATAACAGGCTTAGAAGATCTTCTGAAATATTGGCTCAGTCAGGGGATGCTGTATCTAATTTGTCAGATTTGTAGAAAAATACTGACACCTAGTGACTCATCACTAGTCTAAAGGAATTTTGTGTCAGTTTTATCTAGAGTTCAGAAGCTGAAAGCCTTTTGTATTGAAGAAGCACATGTCATATCTTATCATTCTGTCTCTGTAACTTGCTTGTTTTGACTTTGATTTCACATACTTTGTGCTGTGTGTATCTGAATCAAATAGTTTTCACCTGTGTTTTATGACAGCATTAACTGGGTTACTCCCAAGAGGAATAAATTAATAGTCTAACACAGCGATTTGGAAACTGAGATGCTGGTGAAGCTTGGGAAAGAACCAGCAGATTTTGCATGTGTAGCATGCTCAAAAGACAAAATGGTTGGTTTTTTAAAAAATAACAATAATATTACTTGTCATACTGGTTTAGATTAATACTGAAAATGGAATAACATTACAGGCTTGTGAAAATAGTTCAGCTTTGATCTTTGTTGACTTGTTGAGTCCTGAATGGAAAGTTCACTTGTGGGGCATACTGATTGACAGACAAATGTGTTGTCAGCTTAGTGCTGCAAAGTACAGGTAGTAAACATGGCAAACCACATTCAAATGTTGGTAAGGACTTAGCTTAAATTGATAAACTTTGAAATGATGGAGCGCGTATATTAGAACTTGTAATTTAGGATCTTGATGCATCAACTCATTAGTAGCGAGAAATTTTTTTTTTTTTTTGAAAAGGCAATAGCTTTCTAGCCCTCTAGAATGTGAACAGTGGAAGTCAGGTCTGCCTGAATCTAAAAAAAATAGAGATCTGAACCATCTAAGACCCAAATTTTACCACCAGTGCACAGCCTAGAGATGTAGTCTGTGCTGTGTTCTTCAGGAGCAAACTCCTCTATCCAGCTGCTCTGTCCTTTCTAATGTAATCTAGTCACTTGAACTTCTACCACTTATTGGTTAGTGGATCTATGTAGAGGCAAATCTGCTACCCCTTCTGCCAAATCTCTGCTGTAGTTGAGATCTATAGTGTGTGTCTTTTTGCGTGGTTTTCCAACTCCAGCTGTGGAAGAGTGTACTGAAATATTGCTAGAAAAGTGAACTGCCTGTTTATTTCAGTGGGTTATCAACTCTGTGCCTGGTTTAAGGTTAGCAACCGTGTTAGTCTCTGTCGGTAAATAAGACAAGGAAGAGTTTGTAGCACCTTAGAGACTAACCAGTCTAGTTCATCATAAGCTTTCGTGGGCTATAGCCCACTTCATCAGATGCACAGAATGGCTAGAACTCTCTGCCTGTTTCTCAACTGCCTTACACCTCGGCTAGTACTTTTATCTATATAAAGAGCTACCAAATGAGAAAGGTAGCATATTATATCGCAACCACTTTGCACTTTATTTACACAGGTGTAAAATTGCTATAAAAGGTGCAAGTTAGTGGAGAATTGCCCCCTGTATCTTAAACCTAGACTGCTGCAAGTGTGGAACTTCAGAAGTTTCAGCCAGCTCAGATCCTGTGTTGACTTTGAGCACAGGCAGTGAGTAGATAAGATCTTCTAGTTAATTCCTGTGTAAGGATCTGACAATGACAAATCTAAAATGAAAAGATGTAAGTATAGATGGGTTCAATGAAATGAAACAACAGTATTTTTAGCATGATAATAAATAAATGTATCTGAGTGATAGCGGTGTAACTTGAATGTGTCTTTATAGAGATATATTCTCAATACTTGTTTTTATGTAGGGCATCTCAGAGCTGTAGTTTATGTGGGTGACAACCTTGTGAACATCTAATGGTAATCTTACAGAAAAAAGTTTTAATAGAAAAAATTCCAGATAGCAATGTTAGTAAATAATACACTTTCTTGGTAGTGAATTGTATTTTTTAGTATTCTTTATAAGGATGGACTGTTTTAGATTCAGAAGCAGGAGAAAGAACATAGTGGTTAGAAAAATACTGCTGTCAGCAGATTTTTTGTCATTTCTAAATATAAAATTTTCATTATAATACATTATGTCCTTTTCTCTGTTGTACTGATAACTTTACAGCACAGCCACTTTTTACTCTTTCTTGTGTGATGGTGAAAACATCTTCAAAAAATGTTAAAGGCCTAATCCTGTGATGTACTGAGCTCCCTCAACTTTCATTGACTTCAGAAGGAGTTGAGGGGTTTTGTGCCCTTCTGTGCTGAGCTGATAACACAGTTTTTTAACAATCATTTGTTTAGTACTTTATGTACAAGAAGACACATTCCCTGCTCAGATAGTTTAGTCTAATAAAACAAGGCAAATACAGTATGCCAGGAAAACAGTTTAGTGAAGAGAACATTTATAAGGAGGCCAAGGAGAGATTGCCTGAAGTGGTTTAAAGTGGGAATAAGAGGAGAGGAATACTAGACCAGGCACAGAAGACAGCACAAAAGAAGGTATGAAGCAGGAAGGTGGGAAAGGAGACTGGATAAGTCAAAGGGATCGAGGTCCAGATCCACAAAGGTATTTAGGCTCCTAACTTCTAATGCAATCAGTGGAAGTTGGGAATCTAAATACTTCTGTGGCTCTGGGCCTGAGACCACATTGGGAGGAAGGAGTAGGAAGAGAGAAGCAGAGAGAGAAATGAAAATTAGATTTTTATAGGACTCTGTGTTGTGGGGTGAGGCTAAAGAGGTGGCATGTGGGGGAGTGGATAAGGTGGTCAGAGCACAGGGAAATGAAAGATGTCTATCTGTGGCATTTGGACAGACTGAAAAGTTGTGAGAGGCCAGAAAGGAAGAGGTTTCAGTAATCAGTGCTTCAGGGAATGGTTAGGCTGAGTGATATTCAGGAGAAGGAAGTTGACAGTTACTCGGGCAGGGTTTTGGATCTGGAATGAGAGGAGGGAAAGGTAGGAGATGAGATATTCATAGATTTAAAATCACATCTTAAACTTAGCATGGCATCTGCAGACCTGTGAAAAACTCAACTTGGGACTCCATGTTTCACCCGTATGTGTAGCAATAGAAGCACACAATGAATTTTCCTTTTGTTGGGTAAGAGGAAGAGAAATTGATTTTAACTGCCTGGGCCAGGGAGGCTGTCATGACTGCCTGATTCTTAAGCTATCCGTGCATACTCTGTGCCATCTTTGCACTTCCTCTATTTTTTCTGGGCTGGTGCCTACCTGAATCTTTGGTATATGTGAAAGCAGACTGAGGGCTACCCTAAGTTCCACCTCTCATAACTTCTGGGTTGTTTTGAGGCTGGATTTTGTGGAATCGGTGGCAGTGTACTCAGAAATCCCACATCCCTGCCTGCCGTAGCCAGTTTAGTACAGTTCAGGGTGCAGTGGAAGATGTATCATAGGGCTTGTCTACATGATGCCTTAGTGCGCACCAGGAGGCATGTAAATTCTAACGCACACCAGCATGTCATGCATATCAACAGGGCCCACACAGCCCAGTTAGTGCAATAAAAGTTCCCTTGTGTATATTAATGTAGTACTGTTTTGAAATAAGACTACATTAACGTGCAATAGGGAATTTTTAATGCGTGCAAACAGAGTCCACATGGAGTAGTTAGTGCATGACACACTGGTGTGCATTAGAATTTACGCCTTTGCTTGTGCAGACTAACACACCATGTAGACAAGTCCTCTGTCAAGGTTTTAACAGACTTCACTGAACCATTTCAGGGACAAGATATGCAGAGATTTACATAAACTTAAAGCTAATTTTGTATTGTAAAGTTCCCAGGTTTGTTTCTGATAGGTGATATTTATAAATACCTAAGAAATGCTATAAGATTTGGTAATTCTAGCTTATTTTTTCTTAACTATCTGAGAATCCTTGATGGCATGTCTTAGTGACATTTGTAGGGGGTTACCAACATAGAGGCATGTGCAGTCATGAGATGAAGCATTCAGTGGTCTTGGTACAGCTGAAGTAGCCATTTTTTAAATTAGCAATGTTTAACTGTGTTGCTTTTTGGAAGGTTGAGGGGGTGAGGAAGCATTTCCTTTTTAAAGATAAAAAGGGAAACTTCTAATATTTCTTTACTCAAATGCATGTACTTGCTGTAGAATGAAATAATATGAAGTGGTGATAAGCAGAAATAGGCATAATAGGGACTTCAGAATAGTTCTTTAAATTTGACCATGTAAATATACACTCTTAACAAAATTCACCTCTTGCTCTCAGAGATGAGCATTTATATAAGGGTCACATGGGGAGGAGAGAGAATCCTTTTTGAACTTCAGTTGCAGAAAACCAAATTATTCTGTTACTGCTTAGGCTGTTACAGTGTGACCTTGATTATTGAATACATAGAGTAATTCCTCAATAATAGGTGAGTCAGGTGCTTAACAGTATCTAGAGCTAGTCACAGATATCTTTTTTAACAAAGGGTCTTTCCAGGATCTTACAGAGATTCAATGAAAAGTGACTTATTCTTCTACTAAAGTAGACACTGATTCTGTTTTAGTAACTTAATCTCTCTGCACAAAGAGATTTTTATATGATGCCTTAGCTTTGGCTGACAGCTTGAGGATCAGGGTCATGTGTGTACCACTGTGAAGGTGAATATTATCAATGTCAGGCAGTTGCTATCTGCTCCTATGGAATTATATGTAGTGTCATGTTCCTTCAGGTGTGAATTACTGCCGCATTTTAAGCTTTGACCTTTGAAAGGTCAATCTATTGCTTTCAATAAGCTAAAAGTCTGTTGCACCAATCCTGTGCTTTGTAGGTAACTTTGTCTTAAGACTCAGGTGGTTTTAAGTAAATCACATTTAAGCTTTACAAATTGGCCTGTCAGAGCAGAGATCGGCAATCTTTGCCACGCAGTCCAAAAGGATAAGGTTTTTCTTTTGCAGTGCCACAACGACAGCATGAATTTTATTTAAAATAAAAACTGATCATTGTGTAACTTAAAAGGAAACCTAAAACAGAAAAAAAAATGCTGAAGTGTTTTTAATCTTATTTGTATATTGAGGTTTTTTTCCTGTTGTTGTAAAATACCAGTGAGTGGACTTTCCAGAACGATGCTATTTCTTATAAAAAAGATAGTCTTCCCTGTTACAGTTGGTCGTAAATCATGGTGGTTTTTTTTACTTTAGCGAATAACACACACACACAGGTTGGGACATACTAGTTATCCCCTCTCCTTTTCCAAAAACTCCTTTCAACTCCTATTGGGAGAAAGTTCTTGAGAACTACCTTGATGCAGCGTCTAATATTAAATAGTGCTGCAGTCTTGCAGATGCAGTGTGTGAGGAGTACAGTCGTTTGCCAGCGACTATTTGTATGTAAGGAAACTGGAGACCTGGCTCAGTGCTGTTGGAAAATCTGAAGGTGTTTAAGTAGTTGAAATAGTCATTTGTATAATAACACATTTTTTGTGATTGTCAATTTCAAATGTTATTACATTGTGGCTTAATCTGCAATAACATCATTAAAAGTAGCTCTAATTTTGTAATCCCTGTCTAAGCAGCCTGGTAGTCATTTCACTTAATGTCATTGTTATTCCGGTAATATATCCACTTGCCTTACCCAGCTGTTACCAAATGCCTTATTAGGAGGAGCTCTAATAAGAGTGGATTGACTATTACTCTCTGAAGATTGAGGTCTTTTAATGCTCTATCTTATATTTTCACCAAACAAGAATAAAACTTGACAGATAAATGATGGAGGAATAGATCATGTTTAAAGAATGTGTATCTGGTCTGTCTAGAAAAATTGAAGAATTGCATAGCAGAACAGATTTTGTTAATTGTTTCCTTCAGTTAGATAGTCAACACAGTTCCCGCTGTAGGGTTCTATATATTGATTCCATGACTGATTAGTCCTAAAATTACTTCATAACTGATATAGATTTGCTATACTATACTTATACTTCCAAAATCCTTCAGTTATAATAGATTATGCATACTTAAAATATTTCCCTGAAGCAACTGTGCAGTACTAGCCAGTTTTTGACTGTCTTTTCAGATTACATCAGATGTGACCATGTACATTTTAGAAGCCTGAAGGAAGGGCATGATGTCAGAATAACATACACAACATTTGGGAGGTATGTGAGTTTTTGTATTATGCTGAAACTTTAATCTATGCTATATTTGTCTTTAATAGTTATTAGACATAAACAAAATACAGTAACTTGAAAATGAAAAGGGTTAAAGTTAAAATATTAAAAGAATCAATTTCTAAAGTTCTCATTTGTCTTGAAGTACAATGGGCTGGGTAAACCCTTAGTTGGAAATGTTTTTGTATGCTTTTATTTATGATGATTTGTTTGATTTTTATGCTGCTAAAGCCTTATTCCAGCTGAAATATCTTTATGGATTACTTCTCTTTTCTGAGTCAACATGGCCCCTTGAGTTTTACTGATTTTTGCTACCTTAATTTGTGGGCAACAAGTTCCAAAACCTGTTGCATCTCTAAGTCATTGATGGATAAACTTCCTGACATTATACATTATGTTGTTATCCTGTTGATGTTTTATAGAGTTTGTTTTGCCTTCAGTTCTTTGTGCCATTTTGAGGTTCAATCCCAAGTCTGAAAGCTTTGCTCCCTGCAAATTACATGTTACTTTCTTGTAATATATTCCTTTGTAAAGGTACTTGAAAGGTGTATTTCCCTAAGGAGTCTTCGTATAGTCTTTTCTTGCTTTCCTGGGAAGACATTTTTGTTTTTTTAATTAACTTAAATTCCAGTTGTCATTCATATAGTTTTATTCAAAACTTCATATTACAGCTACAAAAAAGAGCTAAAAACTTGATCCTGAGATGCAATTTAGAGTCATAAACTCCTAGTGATGTTAGTGGGCATATGTGTACGGGGCTGCAGTATTAACTGTACAAAATTAAAAATATTTTTTTTAATCTGGTAGCTCAACGGTGAAGTCATTTGGAATTGTCACTGAATAGTAAACACTAGAAAAAAATACACCTTTCCTAACCAGGTTCATTTAACTGTGAATCATATTGGAGAAGTAAAGTTTGTTTTCCCAAGACAATTTCTAGAATGCAACCATCTTTATTGTCAATTGTAGTTAGGAGCATTTTTAGCGTATTGCATTCAAATGAGAGAAGATTTTTGTACAAAAGAGAATTTACTTGACAAATAGCATCATGATTTACTGTTGCTATGATTTAAGGACATTTACTTTCATGGAATAAATTTTAATTTAGCTACTCCAAATCATAGTTACAGTATGTTAATAGTATCTGTCTTGGGAAGGAGTGGATCTTTGTTTTAGCAATCTGACACTAGAGTCAGAGGGAGAGAGTAGGTGGAACATTTTTAATTAGGATAGCTAAGAATTAGCAATAAAGACCAGGAAAATGGTGAAAAGTGTATGAAAGATACCTATGTTTGTGTAACTTTGTCTGACAGTTACCCCAAGTGTGAGTCCCTAAGTAATTAGTTGGTAGATGTCAGGATTGTAGATTATAATTTTGGATTAACAAAGCAGCAAATATACTCAAGGGTTTGGGGTATGACCTAAAGTACCATAAATCCCAGAGGTCGTATGGAGGCTACCATTAGCGCAGTAAAAATACTGGAGACATCTGCTCAGCTGTCATCAATCAATATAGTGCTTTCAAGTTCCTTTGATATGGCCTTTACTAGAACAGAATCAATAGCAATTTTAGGACTGAGTGTACTTCTAGGATTGCATGCTATTCTTGGAACTTTGTGTTCAGACTGTAATCTGTCTCCTGTTTGTTGATAAAACTTTGATTCTACCATTCCACACTGCTACTTATAGGTGCTGGAAAAAAAATTGTTTTACAAGAACTTTCAAGTTTTTGAACTTTTTCATTCCACATTTGCATGAAAACAAAACCTTTGGAAGGTTTTCACAAAGCAGATGTATCAAAACATCCCTTTTCAGATTGAACCAGTCAGGTTTTTGATATTTGTCTCCAGAAAATCCACACAGGACCTGAGAAACCATCCTGTCAAATTTCATTGGCAATATGACAACTCAGCAGGTTGTTGCTGTAGCTTGTTAGTTCGTCAGAGACAACAGCTGTAGTTTAATAGGGGCTTTTCCCTACTGGTCAAGACTGAAAAGCAGGAGCCCCATTTTAATGCAAGGAGAAAAATGATGTTTGGCAAGTCAACAAGACAAAAATATAGCCCATATGAAAACCTCATATTTACCATTAAGGCTGTGATGCAACCAACAACTCTGAAGAAATGAAAGTTAGTTTGTCATCCATTTTTGCTTCATGATGTGAAAATATTCTAGGCTACTAAATACTGTTTTGAAAGACAAAAATAGGAAATGTGAATAGCAGGAAGAACATCTGCAAGATTAAATTGCTGCTTAGAACATTGCTGAGCATAATTCCTTACAGGGTTTTTTTTTGCCTAAAGCTGTTTGTGTGACTTGAGCAGCCCTTGGCCTTCCTGCTAAGTTACCGTGTCAATTGATCAGAATTACTGCTGCAGGGCCTATAGCAATTTTTTCTTGGAAACACGATTTAAACTGTATAAGACTAAATCATCCGCTCCCCTGTTTTTTTTTTCTTTTGACTAAGACAGCTGCTAAGAATTTTTTATACCGTAAAGTCATACCGGTTTAACTATATTAGTGCAGCATCACGCCTTTCGTTCTACCAGTGCCATGTGCATGTGGACAAGCTCCAAGTCTGAATCTGTTCCTATGTCGACAGTGATGCCTAAAGTATGAAAACATTGCGATCTTTCGCATTCAGGAGTAGCTCATGTTCCCTGTGTAAATGATTTTACCAGTAGACTTAGTCATTAACCTCTTTAAATTAAGAGCCTCTAAGACACAAGCTAGAGGACTCAAAATAGCTACTGATATTTTTTAATTGGGTGGGGGAGAAATGGCCTCAAAGAAAACCAGCCTCATGATTTTACACACAGCTGGTTTACAAATAGATTTTGCCACCAGAAAGTATGACAAATTTGTACATAAATCTCCAGTCTGTGTATTTTCCTTTAATTTTCCTTGCACTGTGTATTTTGTTTTTAAATAGATGATTGGTTTTAATCTTGGGCCACTGTATTAAAATCAGCTTGCCCTCTTACCATCCTTGTAGCATTCAGAATCTTAAACCACAGGTAGACCTAATCTTAGTCAAGTGAAAGATTATCCAAAAGGAATACTAAAGCAGCTTTTGATATTCATGCAAATTAGAAAACTCCTATCTGAATTTTCTCTTTAGAAATTTATTACACACACAAGTGGCTCAGAGTGATTATACAAATCTCCTTATCTTTTGTAAACTTTGTAAATAGCTGATTGCATATACCAGAAGTATATATATATACTGTCATCAGAACTGACTATGCATGAGGAGAGATGAGACTTACAAAATTAAAGAAGTCTTGCAATCAGAGTAAATATTTTTAGAAATAATAAGTTTTCAATAAACAACATACAAAATTGCAACTAAGGACTTGTAGATGAGTTTTCTCAATTATTTACAGAAACAGCTTGAAACAGTCATAGAATGTAAATTCGTAATCACTTGTTTTGTTTATCATCATAAAAATAAGTTGACATCTATTTTTCATGGCTTATTTGTGCATAAACATAGACTCTCCATCTTTCTTCAGGGCAAGTCCAGAAAACCATGCAGTCATCGGGGCACAGATTCCGTGACATTGAGCACCATCCCCTCCTTGCTGAAAATGACAGCTATGATTCTTCTTCATCGGAAGCCGATATGGCAGACAGGGTTTGGTTCATCCGTGATGGCTGTGGCATGGTCTGTGCTGTCATGACGTGGTTTCTGGTTTTCTATGCAGACTTCGTAGTGACTTTTGTCATGTTGCTGCCTTCCAAAGACTTTTGGTACTCTGTGATCAATGGTGTTCTTTTCAACTGTTTGGCAGTGCTAGCTCTGTCATCTCATCTGAGAACTATGCTAACTGATCCTGTAAGTATATGATTATCACTTGAAATTGGGTCATTCTTTCATGTTTAGTCAGTTGCAGAGAATAAAGTGAGCAACTCTGAGTTCTCTTTTATAGATAAGCAAGGTTGATCTCTTGCTGTTAGGATAATTCTTTTGGTTGCAGATCTTGAAATTGATTGAAGCAGAGGTTGGTCTCAGTCTCCAGCCATTTATTCTTTTCTGGTCTCATAAACAAATCTTGAACTGAGTGAAAAGCAAAACAGAAACTTTCATCACAGCATGACTACTTAAGGTCAAGCTTCTTACAACTTTAAAATCTATAGTTTGTATAGAGTACATACAAAAATCTAAATTACTTTGGATATCTTGCTGTGAAAACTAAAGTAAGCAGTTACATCTTCACAATCTTAAAATGGTTTTTGATGTTGTTAAGAAGATTTACTAGTAAATAAGTGTTCCTTGCTACAGTAAATGGTTCTGCAAGGTAAACATTACAAATTGCCACAGTTTTACTGCCACATAAAATTTGAATTAACATATGTGAATACACTTTAGAATACATTTCTGTCAACATGCATAGTAATAGCTTATGGCAGCCTAAATGGTGTATTTTCAACTATTGCTATAATGATGTACCTGTTTCCAGTTCAATAGCAGTTGGGCTTTTAACTAGTTGTCTCAATTTCTGGGTTAACTCTTGTATGGTGGAACTGGTGGCAAGGTAGTATTTAGAAAATGTCATCCTTAGAGATAGTAGTGAACATCTTGCTATAAAAAGCCTTAACACCGACATCATTAATGATCTGGAGGATGGCGTGGACTGCACCCTCAGCAGGTTTGCAGATGACACTAAACTGGGATTAGTGGTACATGTGCTGGAGGGTAGAGAGAGGATACAGAGGGACCTAGACAAATTAGAGGATTGTCCAAAAGAAATCTGATGAGGTTCAACAAGGCAAGTGCAGAGTCTTGCACTTAAGACGGAAGAATCCCATGCACTGCTACAGACTAGGGACTGAATGGCTAGGCAGCAGTTCTGCAGAAAAGGACCTAGGGGTTACAGTGGATGAGAAGCTGGATATGAGTCAACAGTGTGCTCTTGTTGCCAGGAACGCTAACAGTATTTTGGGCTGTGTAAGTAGGGGCATTGCCAGCAGATCAAGGAACATGATAATTTCCCTCTATTTGGTATTGGTGAGGCGTCATCTGGAGTACTGTGTCCAGGTTTGGGCCCCATACTACAAAAAGGATGTGGTAAAATTAGAGGGAGTCCAGCAGAGGGCAACAAAAATGATTAGGGGGCTGGAACACGTGACTTATGAGGAGAGGTTGAGGGAACCGGGATTGTTTAGTCTGCAAAAGAGAAGAATGAGAGGGGATTTGATAGCTGCTTTCAACTACCGGAAAGGGGGTTCCAAAGAGGATGGATCTATACTGTTCTCAGTGGTACCAGATGAAAGAATAAGGAGTAATGATCTCAAGTGGGGGAGGTTTAGGTTGGATATTAGGAAAAACTTTTTCACTAGGAGGGTGGTGAAGCACTGGAATGGGTTACTAGGGAGGTTTTGGACTCTCCTTCCCTAGAGGTTTTTAAGGTTAGGCTTGACAAAGCCCTGGCTGGGATGACTTAGTTGGAGATTGATCCTGCTTTGAGCAGGGGGTTGGACTAGATGACCTCCTGAGATCCCTTCCAACCCTGATATTCTGTGATTCTGAGATCTTAAAGGTGAGTTTGTTAGTGTCTCAGCTCTAGATTGAAGCCTGTGGGATTTGTAGATGGGAAAATCTCACTTCTTAAATACTGGTGCATGGTGCAGAAGTGGACTTCATCCAAAAGTGTTTAAATTGAGATTATAATGCTCCTCACCAATTCAGGTCTTTGTAGCTTTTTATCATTCATTATAGCAAGTATTCACCGCTCAGTTTTAAAACACACTTAATTTCCAAAGTTCTCTTAGTAAACAAGCCCAGTCTACATAAAACTAAAAGTTTGAATTGCTGTTGTAAAATGTAAACTGGATTTGTTAGAATTCATATACAAAAAACAGTATTTACTTGGGGTGGGAGACACACCTATCGTGCTCCAAGAAGTGATTTTGGCAGTTAGTTAAAAGGTGCTAGTGCCTGAGTAGTTCTAAGCCCACACCCAGTGTCATAACCATAAGGGTAGCCTACAAATTCCTCCTTACCTGTAAGGGGTTAAGAAGCTAAGATAATCTGGTTGGCACCTGACCAAAAGGACCAATGGGGACAGAAAATACTTTCAAATCTGTGGGAGGGAATGCTTTGTTTTTCTGTGTCTTTGTTTGTGAGTTGGTTCATTCTGGAATTTCAGAGGAATCAGTCAGTCATCCCTTTTCCTCCACCTAAGTCTGCCTCAGACTCTAACTATCACAAAAATAGTAAGTAATAGCCAAGCAAGGCGTGTTAGCTTATATTTGTTTTTCACTTGTGAATTTTTCTTGCTGGAGGAAGGTTTTCCTGTGTTTTCTCTGTACTTTGAATCTAAGCTGGAGGGGATCTTTGTGTATTTCAATCTTTTTGTGACTCTGTAAAAGTAACTACCATCCTAATTTTTAGGGGTAAATTTTGTTTATCTTTTCTTAATTAAATTTCTTTTTTAAAAACTCTGTTTAAGTTTTCCATTGTTTTATGATGCAGGGTTTTGGATCCGGCTCACTGTAAGGATTGGTGAGGGGTTTATTCTCAAGCATTTCCCAGGAGGGGGGTGTAAGGACTTGGGGGGATTTTGGAGGGAATAGGAGTTCAAGAGGCCCTTTCCCTGATTCTTTGTTTACACTTGGTGGTAGCAGCGTACCCTCCAAGGTCACAGGAACATTGTGCCTTGGGGAAGTTTTAACCTGAGCTGGTAAAATAAGCTTAAGGGGTCTTTTCATGTTGGTCCCCACATCTGTACCCTAGAGTTCAGAGTGGGAAGGGAACCCTGACACCCAGTGATGAAAGCTTCTTTCTTGAAGCCAATGAGCTGCATTGAACAAGTCCTTGAAGAACCAGTTAGGTGTTTTTAATAATCAGCGCTTAACACTCCTATAAACACACTAAGACCTTGAGATCCAAGATACTGTTTATAGACAAAGTATGTCTTAATCTGTTTCACTTAATTTACTTCCCATAACAAGCAGCACATTCCCCATTTTTAGAAAAAGGTTGGGGACAAGCCTGAGTGAATTTTTACCATGTAACACCTTTGCTCTTGTCACAGACATCCCTCATTTCCTTCATATAAATCCTTTTTATTTCATTCTAGCAGTTTGACTAAACCCTTAAAGGCAAGACAATCCAAAGCAAAAGGTTTCAAACTGTTCTTGGTTCACTCTGGACCCTCTTGCTGGGTCATAACATGGGGAAATGGATTCAATTTATGTGAAGTATTCTCACACCTTCTTGTCAATTGTCTGATATGGGCCATCTTGATTATCACTACAAAAGATTTTTTCTCCTGCTGATAATAGCTCTTAATTAGCCTTTTAAAATAGGTATGGCAACTTCCACCTTTTCATGTTCTGTGTGTGTGTGTGTATATATATATATCTTCCTATTGTGTGTTCCATTCTGTGCATCCGATGAAGTGGGCTATAGCCTATGAAAGCTTATGCTTAAATAAATTTGTTAGTCTCTAAAGTGCCACAAGTACTCCTGTTCTTTTAACGTCAATAGCTGATTGCCCTATCTTCTGGGCATTAGAATAGTTAACCTGCTATACATACCTAAAAGGAGACATGTCCCTTTCCTTATTTGCTCACTTACAACAAATCTTTTTTACTTTAAGCAAAGATTCTGACTGCAGTTTTGACATTTGTAGGTAAAGCTCATGGATTCTATCCAAGTTTGTGGTAGTTCAGTTGAAACTGAACTGGGACTAATGGATTGTGGTTTCTCTGGAGGATACTCAGCCTTATGTTAGGCTTGTTTTGAGCAAACAGATTTTGAAAATTATGCTGAGTGCAGGTTCCTATAAGAGGGAAATAGTGTCTACTAAAATGGGCTTAGTGTGAAAAACATTTTCTATTTAATACACTCTGTGTTAATGTTGAATAGTCAAGCCTGTTCAAATCTGCTGTTAAAAAGCGACTTTAAAAAGTATTATCTTTTCTAATTTAAGATGATTTCTTCTCTTCCTCCATTTTAAATATTTAGGGGGCCGTACCAAAAGGAAATGCCACTAAAGAATACATGGAGAGTTTGCAGCTGAAACCAGGGGAAGTGATCTACAAATGTCCAAAATGCTGTAGTATCAAACCAGAACGTGCACATCATTGCAGGTATACCATTATTTTCTTTAAAGTAAACATTCATAAAGGTATTTGAAAGTGAACTTCTAAAAAAATGTATAAAGTAGCTAATGAACATGGTCTGCAGGTTTCTTGCTTTGATTTAATGAAAGTTTGCAGACTTTGTACTACAGAACTGTGTGTATTTGTCTGTCAAATAGATCTAAAAACTTGGGGTGGAGCAGGGAAGAAAGGAATAAGTCTAAAAGTTTTAAAGGATCTCATTGCTATTCTGTACATTTTGTTGTAGAGCAGAAAGTTTTTCCTCTTATTTACTCCTTTAGCTAAATATTTTTTAAAAAAAAACCGTCTTTTATATACTGATCGAACTTTGATATTGGATTCTGGAGTTATTGTTCTGGTTACAAGCGTCATTTTAAATTAAGAAATTAATTACAAGTACATTTAAAATGGTCACCTCAATGTGTGCTCTTCCTGAAACTTCTGAAAAAGTCTGTTCAAAATGACACATTCCTGAGCATGTGGATTGACTATTTGGTGGTGTTTTTTTCCGAAGCCACATGCGATAAACAGTTTGTTAAACCAATTAAATATTCGTCAGTTCATTGGAGACAGTTCTGAGTATTGAAAGATGTGATTATCATCATCGTGGGTTAGAATGTTGTATAAAGTATAGTAAATCTATCTACTTCAAATTCATTCTCTTCCTGTTAGCTTGAAGGCATTTTAGATGAACCTGTAATGTTCAACTACTGGAAAGATGATCTTAAATATGTCTGTGTCTATGTAACTGAGACACATGTAAATATTTGCATACTATGTATGCATGCTTATATACACAGAGCTACATGTATGTGATGTTTTAATAGCACCTCTCTGTATAGAGTAACACATATCCAGCTATGTAATGTTGACAGTTTCTGCTCACCAAGAGGATAAGAATGAACTTTTGTTGGAACTCTAAAATGCAAATCATTATGGAAATGACCATTAAAAAAAACCCTGCAGTTGATATAGGTTGTCAGTTTTGTCACTCTAGTTGTGGTAAGGTTATGGTTGAAAAGTCACTTCCATTATAAACTGTCTGTCTTGGAGCTGAAATCTTGTTCTTATCGTAGATGTGAATTTTCCTTCTGTATGTGGAGTGGAAAGGAAAAATTCCATGTAGATATGTAATCACTGGTAAATTAGCTAACCGCGAGAAGGGGAGAGGCTCTTCAGTTGAGACTTCATATGTGTTCTTTATACACAGTACTCAAATGCCTTTTGTTTTTAAACTAACAAAGACTTGGCCTGTAAGGAATGGTGCTTGTGAAGATCAAAGCCTTTGATTATTTCAATTTTAAGTATTTTCTTTAAGCAATATGATTGTATTATTTTCAGAAGGTTACCATTTTACTTTCCTGCACTTTGGCAAGCTCATAGGTCAAATGTTACAGATAGAGAGGAGCATTGTCTAGTCATCAGACAGTAGAACAGGAGCCATGAAGTGCATCTCCTAGCCTGGTTCCTGAAATCTGTCTCTCATGTTCCTCTAACTGGCTCTTTATTTGACTTAATCTCTGCCTTGGCCTACTTATTAAATAGATTGTAATGGCAAAGCACTTTTTAGACCTTCAAAGGTACTGATTCAGTCAGTATTCATGACTATTTTGGTGTCTTTAGGAGAAACATTTGAGTGTTTGGGGGTTTTTTTACATAAAAAAATGTTATGATAGCATTAAGATTGAAAAATTTAATTGCACAGATCAGGAAAACAGCTTTCACAGCATCCATAATTTGGGGTTAACACTATATAGGAATGGAAAATGCTCTTGTTAAAAAGGCCAAGCAATCTTACTTTTGGGAATCATAACTGAGATTGTAATCACATAACAGAGAAAAGTTTCTAACATATTATTTTTCTAAATTCAAGTCTTTACTGAGTGTTGCTTCCTTGTGGTATTTTTAAAATATCCCATCATAAACATCCATTGTTTTTATTAATCTGTCTGAATATGTTTATTCAAAATACACCAGAACTATTCATTTATTACTGTTGAAGTTGAAGGGATTTAATTTTTTTTGCATATTCCACAAGAAAATCTGTAACTCTACAAGCTCACCTCATATTAAATTAGGAAAATGAAAGAGATTTATTACTTAAATGGTCCGTTTTGGGGGAAGACAGCAACAAATGTAGCAACTATTTTATTTTGCACTGTAGAGTGAAGAGATTTTGATTGGATTATTTTACAACTAACTTTAAGAGCAATGTTGGTTGATAGCCCTTAGGTGCTATATGGTCTAACAAAGAGATGTGGTGAGAGATTTCTTGAAATTGTTGCCAGAAATGTCCAACAGACAAAGCCACACACACACGCGTGCACGCTCACACTTTGAAGGCATGTGTTGACCAGCCTATTAGTACTAGTCCAGCAGTGGATAAAGATACTACATCTGAATATATGTTATATATCATGCTTGCTCCTGATGGAATCTTTTGTAATTTAATGATATAGTTAGATTTTATTTCTGAGAAATGAGAGGGAATTGACAATTTACAAATGTAGTTTTAGACTGTTCTCTGAAGCATTTTGACTGTGCACACGTTCAGTATATTTGATGGAGCTGTGTGGGTAGTAAAACAGCTGTGAGAATTTCTAAGAGTTTGAAAATCTCCCTTCTTGCAGATAGTAGGTCAGTTTTTCTATATCCTGAACCAGATTTACAGTTTGGATATCTGTAAGATGAACTAGGTAATTTTCTGCCAAATATTGCTGTTGGCTGTTTTTTACCTTGAATCTGGAAAGGATTGAAGCTCTATTTACATGATACACTCATAGCTACAGGGTTATTAAAAAGAACACGTGATTGGATGTACACATTTATCCTTTTTGGAGCATGTCAGTATTCATTTTAGTGGGTATGAAACAAGTCTTTTCTGTAAAGTTATTTACACTGTCAGAAGTCATGGAAGATTTTTTTTTTGAAGAAAACATATTACTCTTAATTGGTAGACCACAACAGACAAAACAAGTTAAGATCTTTGCTTTTTTCCCTTCGGCTTTCATTAAATTCTGCAAATTAGTCTTTGACTGAGTCACACTACATGTTCTTTCCTACAGTGAAATTTAAGATCCTTTAAAAAAAAAAAAAAAGTTCCCATTTCTCTCTTTCCCCTTTCCTCCCCCCAAGTATTTGCAAGCGATGTATTCGAAAGATGGATCATCACTGCCCCTGGGTGAATAATTGTGTAGGAGAGAAAAACCAGAGATTTTTCGTGCTATTTACGGTGAGTACAAATTACCAACAAATTGTTCTAATTATGAAAATTGTTCACATACCCCAGGATTAAATTGCTCAATATTTAGCCATACACTTATTCCTTGGGGAATTCTGCACCAAAAAATTTAAAATTTTGTGTACAATATTATAAAATCCTGCATATTTTATTTGTCAAAATAATACACTGTAATCAAGCCGGATACAATTATTTTGGTAATTTATTTCAAAATACCTGTTAAGAAGTATGTCTCTAACAATATAGATGACAAGAAAAAGATTCAGGAAATGTGTTTTGGCAAATTCCTTACTAGGCGTATTAATACAGAATTTTGAGCTACATTCATATGAACTACAATACAGAACCGTATTTCCCACCCCCTCAGAAGCAGCGCAGAATCTGGGGTAACAGAGGATCTGAGTGAGAGGAAAGTAATTGCAGAAGAAGCCTGGGACTGAACCTGGAGGGTTGTTGGATGTGGGTGGGAGAAGTATGGAACTGTTTTGTAGGAAGGTTTTGGGAGGGTGGCATTGTTAGGGAGTCGGGGAGCCTCCCCTATGCAGACTCTGGCTGACTCCTAGTCTCTCCCAGTCATGCACATCTGCCTACACCCCCACTCAGCCACCTCCTGACCCCATATGTCCCTGCATCCCTGCTCCCATTCAACCCTTGTTTGTCTGTTTCCCTACTGCCCCTCTAAATCCCAGTCTGTGTGACCACCCAGCAGCCCATGATCCCCACTCTGTATCACGTGCCACCTCACCTGGCCTCCCGTAGGCAGGGCAGTGTGAGGAATCCAGCTTCTACTCTCTCCCTGTCAGCTGCTGACCGCTAGGCAGGTGAGCAGAGTTGGCTGTCTCTGTTCTGGTGCCACAGCAGCCCCTGGTGGGCAAAAGGCGTAACTGAAGAGCCTCTCCAGAAGAACGTGTTTTCTGCCAAGAAAAATCTGAAGGACATATGTGTTCTGTGCGGGCACCATGATGCAGAATCCCCCCAGGAATACATGTCATGGATGTGCAGCATTATACCTTTTCACTGTTTGCAGTATATTGTTCTGTTACAAAACACAATATGTTACTAATTTTTAAATTTTGCAACGTGATATAATTATATGCCTGGGAGTAGGACTTGGATCAGGCTGATATAACAAGTTGGGATATAATATAATAAGCTGCAATCTTGTTCTGCGGAATCTCAATTCTCATTTAAAAAACAGCCTGTTTAGAGTGGCAAAGAACCTCAAACGTGAATTGATTGTGATAGCTACATGAGTCTGCAGTAAGTTTTGAACCATAGCTCTGAGATGCCCAGTGGTGATTTTAAATGTCATTGTTAACAATTTAAATCCTCATGTAAGATGGGAGAGGGAGCATACCTACACCTGCACAATTTACAGTGAGTGACTTCTTCTTTTGGTGCCACAAGTGAGTGTTGTTTAGAAGAGAGCAGCACTTTCCTTCACATAAGAAGGAGCCTGATAGAGCCCAGTTGGGAATCTGAGCCCCACTGATGGGGACGTAAGTCCAAGGAGCTGAGGAATTAAGGTCAGAATGCAACCATATTTTGAGCATCTGCACAACAGGCTGAATGGCAACTCACATGGGCAGACCTTGGAAGAGTACTAATGCTCTTCTCCTTCCTCTAATTTCTCCCCTGCCTTGAAGAGGCTGTTAGATGTTAGCCATGCTTGTTTTAATCAATGTTTGAGTCAAGTGTTTCAGTGATTTAAAATCCATTAGTTCTTCAAGTGTTTGCTCATGTCCATTCCACATTAGGGGGGTGTGCGCCGTGTGCACCATTGCTGGAGATTTTTTCCCCAGTGGTTTCTGTCTGGCCAGCTCTAGTGCCATCTGGGCCCACGCGCTTATGCACCAGTATAGGGGCGCCACCAACACCACACCCTCCTCAGTTCTTTACTGCTCAAGACAGTTGCTGGAACAACTCTTGCTTCGGCAAGGCGTTCTTCTCAGTGACATCTTACTCTGTTCATCATTTGTCTTAAGTATAATTGTAGTGTATATATATTGTAAAAAGCATTAGTGTAAATAGTTAGAACCCCAGTCTCCTTATCGTCAAGGGGCTCTCTTCGCCCCTGGGGCCAGCCGTGCCCGGTCCATGGGTTTCAAAGCCGGTGCCTCTTGTGGCAAGCCTATGCCCATGAACAACCCACACGCCAGTTGTCTGGAGAGTTTGGGAGAATCTCCTGTCCATCACCGGTCTCTCGCCCCTAAGCATTGAATGGAGGCTCCACCATGGTCACTTCAGGAGGGTTCTTCATCTGAGGTAGAACCATACATCCAGCCTAAGGGCCACTACCAGCACCCATCCTGAGAACCCCCCTGACCTCGATACGGGTCCTTCCACCAGTGCACGGCCAAGTGAACAGTGGCCTATGCAGTGGCCATACTGGAATCCTTGGGGGCTGACTGAGACCCCTGCAGATGTGGTTAGCTTCAGTGTATACCCCGAACAGACACCATTTGGACTTGGTGCTTATTGTTCCAGTCCCCAATCCTGGCTTCCCTCATCTGACGGAAACAGCTCCTATCGGTGTAATTGGGCTTCCCCTTCGTCACCCCCTAGCTTTTGGTGTCCCTAGTCTTGGATGCTTCTGACCTAGGTTGGGGAGTCCACCTCAGTTCACTCAGGGCCTGTCCACTTAGCTTGCCAGGTGTTTCTCCCACAAATCCCAGGAAAGGTAGTGCAGATACTGATAGACAACACCCTCTCTGTTGCTTTCCTGCTTCCATGGACGGAGCTACCATTCTGCATATTTGCTTCATTTCCTCTGGTACACAAGATCCTCCTGAAGATCAGGCTTGATGAGGCGAGAGCTATTCTGATATGACTGCGCCAGCACTGGCTCGGCATGTAGCTCCTGCT
This sequence comes from Dermatemys mawii, assembly GCA_007922305.1. Taxonomy (NCBI): domain Eukaryota; kingdom Metazoa; phylum Chordata; order Testudines; family Dermatemydidae; genus Dermatemys; species Dermatemys mawii. The sequence goes on along the minus strand of ML677343.1, from coordinate 29,062,248 downwards.
CTGCCCACACCTGATCTCATAAAACCACGGTTGGTTATTCCACCTAACCTCAGCTTCCTTCACCTAACTGCATGGAAGTTGCATGGCTAAACCCAGAGGAGCAGGCCTGTTTGGAATAAGTTCAACAGGTCTTGCCAGGCAGTAAAAAGCCATCCACTACGCCTTTGCATCCCACTGTGCCATCACCCAAAAGGCTTGAGATGACGCCAGGTGTGGAAAAGGCAGTGTTGCAGTCAGCATGTCCCTGAACTCTGAGCCCGCTTCCTGAGGTTCTGCTTGGTGAGTCACCTAACATGAAATGGGCTTGAGGAAGCACTTGAAGAATTAAAAACGGTTACTAACCTTTCCGTAACTGTTCTTTAAGATGCCTCATGTCCATTCCATGACCCACCCACCTAGCCCTCTGTCAGAGTTGACCAGCAAGAAAAAATTGTGAGGATGTGGGACTGGTGACACCCCTTATACCGGCGCATATGTGCACTGCTCCAGAGGGCACTAGAGCTAGCCTGACTGATACCACTGAGGGAATATCTCCGGCAACAATAAACGTGGCACACAAATACCTACCTTGAAATGGACATGAGCAACACATCTCAAAGAATAACAGTTACAGAAAGGTTAGTAACCCTTTTTTTCACTTTATTGTGTTTGTAATTGTAATGTGATCCAAAGAGCTAACAAATTAATGTACATTGTTGTACTTGCTGAGATTTTTTATCCGAACTCTGGAGTTGGTTTTACTCCATTTTATCCAATTAACACACGATAGTGCACCCAAGCATGTAATTTCCTAATGCTAAAAACTGGCTGCAAGGAATGTCTGCTTTACTGACTGACAAAACAATCAAGACTAAGCAAATTTCTGTTTATTTCCAGATGTATATAGCCCTAATTTCAGCTCATGCACTCATTCTGTGTGGGTTTCAGTTTTTCTCTTGTGTCCGAGGACAGTGGACTGGTAAGCATGTGTTTACTTCTACCACCATAACAAAGCCGTGTTTATAAATAAAAAATCATAAAATGTTTTCAGATGTTTCAACTGTTTAACGTGAAGTGCCATGAATAGTCTCTTGCCTGCTCAGGTCATCTTATTTTCTTGTGTGGTGCTCACATGAATTTTGCTAATTCTTCCATGCTTGCTTGTGCTTATTAGCATTTCAAGGCAATGTTTTGGTGCACCAGAGCTCACTATGGCTGTCAAAATCATGGAAAGAGTTATATGGCTGAAGAAATACAAGGGTCCTTAATGCAAGGGGATGGAGGAACATTGCTGTAAATACCAGAGAGGGCATGTGGATGAAGGGTTCAAGAGTCACCTTGAATAATAACAACTAGGGATGGGCTCTAGAGCATAGGTGAGGCAGCATTTCATAAAGATCTCAATACTGGGGGATGTCCTAGGACCAAGTAAGGGGCGTAGTTCATTAAGCCCTGGGTGAGGTTATTCAAACATAAAATGCCTTACTTCAGTCTTTATACACACCTTTCTTTATTTCATTTTTTGCATGTTATAATGCAATTTGGAATGTGCATGGCTCATCTCTAGGGGAACCTGTCCAAACTGCTGTGTGATCTATAGAGTATTCATGCATACTGTGAAAAGACTGCTACTTTTAACAATTCCTCAGTACTGAAATATGGGAAAAAACTCATAATCCCTATCAGCTGTCTGGAATTTATGAAAGCTTAAAAAATAACTTAAAAAATAATACATGCTGCTTGGAGTAGTCTCCCTTCCAGTTCTCCATGTCAAGTGTGTCTACACCCTGCTTCTTTAAAAGGAGCTGTTTGGTAGCCGTGCCTGTTTGACCTATGGGAACATCCCACACATCGTCACGCCTCTCGCCAAGGCTGGATGGGGCTGTGGGGACGAACAGCCTTCAGTTCTTTCTCAACCACCTTTGGCCAGAGATGGAATCCCTGTTGCCTGTTCTTTAACGTTTAGCTTTTTTTCTGTGATAGTTACCTCATAGTTACTTAGCTTATGGTGCTACAGTTGTTGGAACAGTTATTTCTTTTATTTCTTCCTCTATCAAGCTTTTAATATATATATATATATATATATATATATATATATATCATTCATAGAGAATTATGTACATAGGCAATCTCCCCTTGTAGGGGTTAAATTTTATTAATTTTGCTCGGAATGCTGGACTCTCCTGGGATTCAAGCGAAGCTTATCGGAACAACATGAGGTTATTCTGATAAGCGACCTACACTCCCAGTGCCTCTGCTGTCTGGGTGATGCTCATATCCCCGGTAAGTGCAAGATCTGCACTTCCTTCAAGGGTAAATCCTGAAAACAGAGAGAAATTAAGTTTAAATTCTAATGAGGGAGCAAGCTGTATGTCCCAGTACAAGCAGTGCCCCATCCACCTCAAGATCTCAGTCACCCTAGATCGATAGAGAAGTACGAGGCACCGAGTAATCTCCAGTACCAAAGTCATCCTCTACATCTGCCTCTAAACAGGAGGAGATAAGGAGTAATCTCCAAGAAGCTCTGTCGCCATCTGACAAGGAGGCTACAGAGACCTCAAGTCCCAATGGGAGTTCAGAGCCTGCATGATACCACAAAGGTGAAGAGGAATCTGTCATCTAAGATACCTGTACTCAGAGTAGTAGTGAGAGCGCTGTGCATGAACGACATTTAGTACTGATAACAAGAAAATTAATGGGACCATGGACTGTTCACCTCCCTCAGTTACTGAGGGGAGCAGAGCCAACTCACTCCCGTATCAAGAGCTTGGTACCAGCTGCCTGGGTACCAAATTCGTGCTCCACAGATTCCTGTTCAGCCAGATCTTTGATACCATTACTGCAAGAGTTTAGGAACCCTAAGGATATCTTCTAAGCCGGAGTCGCCTCTGTTAACGAATGCTTGGGGTTTATCAGTCTCAAGACTCTTTCATTAACCCCTCTATCACCTCGAGCAGGGGTTCTCAAACTTGGTTGCAACATGACCCCCTTCTGACAACAAAAATTACTGCATGACCTTTGGGGCGGGGATGAGGGGGGTAGTTACCAAAGCCTGAGCCTGCCTGACCCCACCGCCCAAGTGGGGGACCAAAGCCAACTCCCAGAGGCTTCAGCCCCAACAAGGTGGTCTGTAGCTTAAGCCCTGCTCCCATGAGGCATCCCCGGTAGTGAGGCTTTGACCTTGGCCCTGGACCCAGGCAAGTCTGACACCAGCCCTGGCTCAAATCTTTCCTTGCTTAACTAATGGATGGGACCAAAAAGCCAATGGAGGGAGAAGGGGCAATAAGACTTTGAGCAGCTCCTGATTTCAAGATCCAGCTTAATTTTCTTTCAGCACTACACCAGGCAAGCAAAACCTACAGCAAGGATGAAAAATCTGGTAGATATAACACCCACCAGGAGCAGGCAGGCTCTCCTGACTGCACTTTTTGTGCTGTGCTGAATTCATGTCTAGCTGCCCTTTGCTTTATATCTGGTAATCGGTGCAGCCTGGGCTGATGATGTACAAAGTCTTACACAAAGATGCTTATTGGCTCTAAAATTGGTGTAGCCTTGTGGTTACCCCGGGGCAAGACTCGTTGATGCGGTGCAAATGTGGTATGTGACAAGGCAGGACTGCAGTCACTTTCGAATTAGCATTTATTGGTTCAATAAACAGAATTGTATAGAACTGTACAGCCTGTGGGATGGAAAATAAAATCTGGGGTTGAGCTGATTTAGCCTTTGTAAAATAAATAAAAACCTATTTTAGCACTTTGTATTCAAGAGGGGTTCTTGGTGTGATTTTTTGCATAATTAAGTTTATTCTTTTCACAGAATGCAGTGACTTCTCCCCGCCTGTAACTGTGATCCTGATGGTCTTTTTGTGCCTTGAGGGTTTTCTGTTTCTCACTTTCACAGCTGTTATGTTTGGCACCCAAATCCACTCAATATGCAACGATGAAACGGTAAAACCTACTTCCCTTGCTTGGTGTAATAATTCTAATACAAGACTTGATTAGATGTAGCTTTATTTGCATATGATAGGGGGGCTTTTAGGATGGTGAAAATATTCAAATCTTAAACACACCTATTACTTCCCTGCTACTGGGAGAATTAGAAATAATTGTTTTTGCTAACCAGCAGATGTGTAACAAATGTGTTCTCCTTTAGTATTGACTTCTCCTGCAAGATGCAGTAGGGTGAGACTTTCAAAAGCTTTTAGAACAAGTTGCATTGTCTCTCAGTGGGGGTTGTGCTCCTAAATTACTTGGACGCTTATGGGTGGCATTTTCATAATTCTTGGATTGTCACCAAAAGTATGCATGATGTGCCTAATCTGGGATTAGCAAAGTGCTTTTTTTGCACCTTTTTTACTGAACTGAAATAATGTACTGGCTGATACTTGTGTTAATCAATTTTCCTCCCCAAATCCCAGTGTAAACATTAGAAGAATATCATTCAATGTGAATAATTTACTGAAGATGTAAGGGAGTTGAGTTCACAGTGGCATCCTGAATTTTCTCAGCTATTGCTGCTTTGCAAATGTTGCACTTTGATATTGAATAGCTGTATGCTTTACAAGAGGTGTGGATGTATCAGGTTAGTCTGCATGTATACATAATTGAAGATCTTCATAGTCTGAGTTGTACTAATGAAAATTAACCTTTCTTTAGGAAAATAAAGTACAAATGCAAAACACTATTAAACTTGATTAAAATCAAGGTTTCCTATGTCTTGATTTAAATCAATCCACTCTGCTGGCTGTTAAGTGTATAACTGTTTGTTTGCTTTCATTTATTTGCAGGAGATTGAGAGGCTTAAAAGTGAAAAGCCAACATGGGAGAGGAGGCTACGTTGGGAAGGGATGAAATCTGTCTTTGGCGGCCAGCCTTCACTTCTGTGGATCAATCCTTTTGCAGGATTTCGAATCAGGCAACTTTTGCTGAGAGCAAAGAAAGGGGGACCTGAGTTTTCTGTGTGAGCCTGCCTAATCATACTTGAACTTGAAAGAATACTCTATAAATATTTATTTGGGGCCAGAAATGGCTGTCTACATATAATCTGTGACCAACTGAAACAAACAAAACATTTGCTTGTAGCAAGCAAAGTTTTATAGTCGCAGACATCTCATTAACTTTCAGAAACGTAAACTGGATGCTGTAACGATCTTTCAGCAGAATAACAAAAGAAAGGTGTGTAACCACACTAAAGAAGCCAAAATGTCGTCATACTACTGTAATTTATTGTTTAATGGGATTAATTTTGCATTTTTATTGAACTGTTTATTTGATAAATGTTTGGGGAATTACCTGTATGTTTTATAAAATTATGAGCTGAGTTGCAGTTGTCAATCGTGAGATCAAGTAGTTATGTTGGGGGCCATTTTAAATGGCATCAGGCTTTCTAAATCCATTAGTTTTCAGGGAATAATGACTTATTCAGTCCTTTAATTTTATTTATATTTTCATTTGTCTTGATAGTCAAAATTATACTGTTACATCCCACTTCAGACATGAAGTCTTTGCATACTAATAAGTCGAGATTTGTGCAAGTGGTAACAAAAACATGTCAGATGCACTCCTACAGCCCTGCCAAATGTCTTCCGTGATTCACAATAGCATGTCTTGTATTTGGCAGTATTAATCTTAAATGGCATTTAGGTAAGTTCCAAATGTGCAGTAATCAAATATTTTTAACTTTAACTATGGGTCAAATTCTGCCCTGTGATACTTGTCTTCAATTTTCAGTGCATTGACTTTAAAGGAACTCGTGTGTGCGTATCTGAGGGACCAGTGTCTAGATCCTCCTGTAGGATTAAAAATGAATGTATTGCAAATTGGTATAACTTTGATCCAAAGAACAATCATCATTGTAAGGTCCTGAGGCCCTTTTATTTCTGTGTTCTTTATTGTATAGATTTTACACGCATTCAGAAACTGGTAAACAGTTCATCAGTTACTTAAATAGAGCCATCACTGAATGGAGGAAGACTTTCTTCAGTTAGGGAAAGTAATCCCAGCCTTCTTTGTGCAAGTACAAAAATCTAAGTGTAAAATGGAAAATGTGTGTACAGTATATAAAGGGAAATTTTTTCCATTTCACCATTTTCCACCCAAAACTGCTTGAAAACAAAAAGAATGAACAGTGTAGAAATAGAATTACTTTTTGTGGATCTGACAAATAACAGTAGTTCTAAGGTATGTTCCTAAATCTGCAAGTAATGACATATAATCTGCAAGTGATGAAATGCAGCTGAAAATGAATTAGCTAAACACTACAGATAAATACAAAAATTCTTCTAGCATTGCTTTGTTCTCTTTGAATTGTCCACCGCACAGGAGGATAAAACTGGATCCTTGATGCATAGCTTGAAACTGTGCCTGGAAAGTAAACAGCTCCCTGTTCTGGGACTTGCCTTAAACTTGTCCAATTTTTGCTTTTGCTTTGCCATTATCATCACCAAGTTTAACCCACCTCAAGCCACATGACATGCTCAAGGATCTCCCATTAATAAGTTTACATTCACAGACTGAAAATATGCTTTCTTTTCTTAGTGACTTGTTTCTCCAATTCTGTGCAAATATTTGTGGAATCTTAATTCTTCATCATACTGATTGTTCATCACATTTATGTCTTAGTGTGTGTCCTGAGGGATCCATTCAATATACCATGGTCCAATGAACAAAACTGTGCAATACGTCGGAAGATGTATACAATGCTTAGGGAGTAGGTGTGTAATATGGAGACTTGTCAGATGGACACATCCAAAAAAGCCACAGATGAACAAAAATACACGTGTCATGTAAAGGAGGGGGGAAGTTGGACAAGAATCTTCGAATATTCAGTTCAACATCCTCCATAAATATTTGAGAAGATCTGGCTTTGTCACGAGGCTTTCAGTATGTATATTGTTTAATAAAATATACTGAAAATCAGAAAATATCATTTAAAGCAGTTGAAACCTGTGACTTTGTGCGTGTGTGTGAAATCAAGTTGACTTGGCTTTTCAAACCCTTGTTACATTGTAACTTTTTAATGTAAAAATAAAGTAATGAATAAGTCTTAAAGTTAATTAACTTCCACTCCCTATCTTGGTCATTATCTTTACCTATGCTTATTTAGACTGGAAGCTCTTTAGTCCAAGGACATGTCTCTCTGCCTTTTAGATTTACAAATACACTCACTAAATTTCTCAGTGCATGTGCAAAATGTCATAGGTTACAGATTACAAAACCAGAAGGGATCTGATGTGATAATCCAGACTGTCCTCAAACACACACTAAATAATGACCCTGTGTCGTGCTTAAGGACACAATCCATTTTAAAGGCATTCAATAAAATGCCCATCTGTTATTGTTCAGCTTCATGGCTACTCTGTGCTGGCAATCAAAGGGAGAAGCTACTGCTAATTAGTATTGGTTGGGTAACAGCCACCTATAAAACAGTGACTGTCCATGAATACAGAATGAACCCCCCCCCCCCCCCCCCCCCCAAGTCAGATGATTCTCACTGAATTCTTCTCTGCAGGAGATTTCATTTCAGTAAAACATCGTACAGAAGGCTTGCTCCCACTGTCTTGCAGACATACCCTAAGAGATCATGTGTCCTCCTTCAGCTGAAATAGAAACTGCGTAGCTAGAACGAGCCAATTTATCATTTGCTGGTTTACTTTTGAACAGGGGTTCTCAAACTTCATTGTACTGTGACCTCCTAACAACAAAAATGACTACATGACTCCAAGAGGGGGGACTGAACCCTAAGCACCCCCACCAGCCCTGCTGTCCTGGGTAGCAGGGGCCAAAGCCTGAGCCCTTCCACTCTGGGGCGGGGGGCAGAGCCGCAGCCCAAGAGGGCCTATGAAAACCTGACGCCCTCTGGTTTTGGCCCTTGGCTTCAACTTTGTCCTCAGCACCAGCAAGGCTACCGCCAGCCCTGGTGATCCCATTAAAACAGGGTTGCGACCCATAGTTTGAGAACCGCTGCTTTAGAAATAATGTGGTTTATGAATAAATAGAAGTGAAAACTGTACTGAATATTTCAATATTTTCCCTTGGGTCTATAATATAGTAAGAAGTTGGAGTATACTCAAGCATATACCTTAATATTTTCCACATGCTTTGATCTGTTATGTAAAATACATATAAATAAAATATTAAAGAGGTAACACTGCTTTCTAGGATATCTGTGTTTCAGTAAAGCAATAGACATGCTGTTAAAGTATAGAAAGGTCTCAACATTCATTCTTGCACCTTTATTTAAAAAGGAAAATCCAGAACTCTGGTACAGCAGGTACTATAATAACTTCCAAAGCATATTTGAATACACTTTAACAAATACGTTAGAGGGTTTTTTTAAAGGCCTCTGCTTGGGGAGAGGTGGGGGTTATGCCAAAGAGGGTATTTCCTTATGAAAAATAATTCTAACCCTGAGCAGTGTTTCAAAAAAACAAACACTGCAAATTGGTTTTGTTAGCATCTCTTAACTAAAAACAAAGATTTAATGTGATACCTTGTTTAAATGTATTTACAAGATCAAATATCAGTATGTTGCCATAGCAAAATATTTTTCCCCATCCTATTGAGCCATAAAGTGCTAACTACGCAATGCTTAGAAGCTATAGCATGGCTTTGTGGTTATGTCCAAATAAACAGGTTGGCATATATTATTTGCATAGTTACCAATCTCAGTTTGTTCTTCTAACCTTTGTATGCTTTGGGTGAAAATCTTTAGAGAAGGCATATGCTCAGGAAAATCCGTGGAGAAATTCGAGCAACTCGCTACTAAAATGATTCGCAAAAACACAATAAATCACAACGTGGAGCCTTTCCATCTGAGCTTTGGTTATGCATTACCATATTAATCTTCAAAGAATGGAATTTTCTCACTTCATAGATTTAAATTTAGCTACCTTTCATTCCTTACAATACATGAGCTGTGTGCAAATCTGATAGTGTATATGGAGGAAGAGGGAGAATGGAAGTGCACAATGGTATGTTTGTACACAGCGCATCTTTTATACTGAAAGGTTAGTGGTTGACGCTCTTCAGCTAAAAATCAAAATATTGTAGCTTACTGGCATCTAAGGCAATTACACAGAGTGCCAATTTGAGGAATAAAAAGTTACACTATTATATCACAAATTTGGTTCAGAGCAGAAACTCAACCCTTAAGTATCTGGTCTTTGTGCAGCACTGGAAAAGACTCACAAATCAAAGTGGGGGGAACTAGCTGCTGTTGGAAGACAGCAGTATTAATAATAATTTCATTCTTTCCAACTGAGCTTATTCCTATTGTTCAAAAGCATGTTAAAAGTTGAGTGAACTTTTGTCTATGTAAAAAAGAAAGTGTTGGGCTTAGTTGTCTTTAAAGTATTGTTGATCAGTGTAGTCAGCCAGTTAAGGTGGGGTTCAGCTGCTTTTTAAGAATACTTTTGTTGTATACCTTTATTTGTAGTTGGAGCCTGACTAACTTAGGAATTACACATCAAGTACATGGATACCCCATGATGTAAAAGCACAGAAAAACATTTTTTCAAAATATATAGTGTAGTGACAGCGCTTTGGAAGAGCTGCTTTAAATTAATTTTTTTAAAAAAAAATCTGCATAATTCAGGGATGTGAAGTTGTTGTTTCCTAAGGGATGTTTTCATACTGTCTGCTCCACAAAGCTACAATAAAACTATAGCTACATGCTCGGGAAAGTATCTTAATGTTTTAAGGCTGTCACTTTTTTCCAGATACAGTATGAAGCCAAGATGTTTGCATATGCATAGTACAAGAAAATATTTTGGCAAGCCTCTTTTGTTGGTTCCTTACACTTACTAGCAGTTGCATTGTTCCCACGTATTACCTACAATGTCATTATGATCAGCTCCCCTACTTATGATCTCCTGCCAACACATTCACTTTATAAAAGACCTAAGCGAAGTGTAGAAAAGCAGTAGCTAGGTTCCAGATATATAAACAAATACTGCCTCCTGCATAATACACCAAGTTTCTTAGAATAAAGAACACTTTTATCCTTCCCGGGATGTTTATCACAGACAAATATGGGCTTCTGCTATCAAAACATAACAATTCTTGAAACCTGAAGAGCCCTACTCATGAGTTAGTCTAAATTTAAGGTCCATGATTCATAATCCACATTATTATATGTTAGTAAATAACAGCATAAAAATCGGGTGCAATACCAGGTCTGTGTGGAATAAGGAAGCCATAATCTCTTGTAGGTTATGAAGAGCACCTCTGCTCTATGCTTCAGATGAGCTTTCTAGATTTAGCTTTAATGACAGCAGGAGTGATGGGCATGTACTTCAACTGTTAAGAGAAATAGACCACCTCACACTTCCTAGTTGAGGTATAGCCTGCTTATTAGCAATCAACAATAGCTATATGAGATACTTATTTATATTTCTATAGTCAGGGCCCCCCAGTACTGGGTGCTGTACAAACATGAAGAAGTCCCTGCTCCAATAAGCTTACAGTCTTGAAGCTGTTGTTCAGTTTAGACCCACCAAGTCGGGGGTGATGATGTACAGAGAACATTGGTGAGCCCGTCTAATGATAATGCCATTTTAATCACTGACAGGAAAGGGTGTCATCATGAGATCTCGTTATAAGCAGGCAATTGCTGGCCCTTGCCATGGCATAAAGCAGGGATGGTTTAACTTAACATAGGGACATTGGGTATTGCTGTTGGCTTCTTTTGCCCGGCCCTTATAAAATCTCTTGCTTGGGTACGATGATCTGAGGCAGTATTTTCACAGCGGCCTCTGGCCCTGGGGTTGGGCCTAGTTTGTAGTCTTCGCTTCCTGTGCTGGTAGATGGCGAAGGAAGGGATGTTTCTGGAGATGCTGCATGGGAGAAAAATAAAAACAAAGAATTAAACCATAGTGGGAGATGACATTTTTAATCGCAGGGCATGTGGTTAAAGACACCAAAGCAGAGTCACAAGAATTAAGACGGTGATGTAGATGCAAATTCATGAACAGCACTAAATGCAGTGCATTAGCATAGTTTCTTGGCTATCTTGCATTGTCTTTATGAAATAACTAAAGATGTGCTGGCTTTAAAAACAAGCCTCAAAAGTTGCTATGGTTAATACCTTTTTTCCATAACAAAATTTCTATTTTTTTTATTAGATCATTTTATTTAGGAAATGACTCATGGTCCCCAGCACCAAAATCAGTTCCTAAGTGTCTGAGCCCCTCAGGCTTTAACACATTTATTCTCACAACACCTCTGCTAATAGCCTCATTTTAATAACTTGTTCTTAGTGTTCTTCAGCAACCACTCACAACACACTGCCCAAGGGAGGTAAGTCTCAGCACCCCCATTTAAAAGATGGGGAACAGAGGCAGCAAGAGACTGGATGACTTGTCCAGGGTCTGACACGCAAGCTGAGGAACTGAACACAGCTCTCGACTCGCAGCAAAACACTCGGAGGACAGGTGGTACCAAAATGGGGTTATTGCCTTCTGTGAATGCAGGTGGCCTCTTCGCCCTCTCCCTTTGTGATCAGGGATGTGGTGGAGGGTGGGTTCTAAGGAGTTTCACCACACAACGTACTGCATTGTCTTATAAATGAAGTGGGAACACACTTTCCCAAATCCCAAAGTGCTGATCTCTACTTAGAGCAATGGCGCTCATATCGTGCTCTGTGACCCTATGGTAGGCTGCAGAGGGCTGACTGGTCACATGATGCTGGCTCTCCTTGTTGTGCCTAGCTGCTAAATAGTATAGCTCAATTTTTGCTGCTATCTTAGAGACATTATTGCTAATTCCTGTTCCATGTACACATTTGCTGTAGTTGCTGCGAGACAGGAGATGTGAGTATGCATGGAATAGATAGTTTGTGGGAATGGGGAGAGCCAGTTGTCCACAGTATTTCTATTAATTTGCAGTCCATGCTATGGAAAAAATGTAAGAGGGGTGAATTAAGGCCATCTGTCAATTCAGTGAATACCAATCGTAAGCTACCATAAAAGGAATAATAAAATCAGTTGCCTAATAATAGAGGGCTTTCTTTAAAAACCTCAACAAAAGTTTACTGGAAGCTTTAAAGATTCTATGCCTAATGGAATTGGCCTTTCACACAGGTTGAATGGTATAATTTCTATTTTGCTGAGAATTTACTTCACATATAATAAAACATCACACTGGCTGCTGTGTGCCCTACTTTCTGAATTTTTCCTCTTCTACCTTTGCGCATATAAAATAGCATTGCCAATACTCCTGCTTTTTATTGAGAGTCTTGTGTTATTTCCCTGCTCCTGGATTCTGCTTTTATTGTATAAAACGTAAGTTTCTTGCCCTCATGGTTGTGGAAGAAACTGGGAAATGTGTAACCTAAAGATGCAAAATCTAGAAAGCAAATAAAAAGAACCTGGCATGTATTTTTAAAGTCTCATAATTTGGAGGGATAAGGTGGGGGTGACTCATGATTTTTGCATGCTTGAGGTGTTGATGTGAATATTCTTTTAAATTATAAGTAGACTGATGACACTGTCATAGTAGTGCATAGTGCGACATAAGACCCAGTGCAGCTTGGACCTATGTCTAAAATTCTCCCATTGCCTTCAGTGGCAGTTTTGCCTGACTTAAAAGAGGGGTCCGAATCTCAGGACCCTTCCTTAGTTTTGTCTCCTGCTGCGGGATCTAACACAGCAACAGGTCCCATTTAGCCCCATAAAGACTAAGCGTGATGCTTAAATAAATCAAACTAAGCTTATAGGCCAAGCAGCTTCCTACCCAGTCCCCGCACTATGCCTACCAACAGTATAAAGATGGACACCTACGGTTTGGAACTGTGTGAATCACAGAGCTCATGTTTGGTAAAGCTACGTGTCCTGAGAGAGGTTCCAGGTTGAGGTTGGAAGGTCCTGATTGGTATTGTACATCGAGAGCGGTTCCTGCATAGGAGCATGGAAAAGAAGTCATTCTCCCACGAAAGCTTATGCTCAAATCAATTTGTTAGTCTTCAAGGTGCCACAAATACTCCTCGTTGTTTTTATTCTCCCCATCTTTATTAAACTAAAAGCCAGAAGAAGCATTCTTATGACCAGAGGCATGTCACATATTTTTACAGGGAGTGGAAGAATTGCTTGTAGCGGGATGACAGGGAGAACTATATCCCCAGTTTCCTCAGACCCCTGCATCCCTTCCTCCCGATCCCCTCTCTGGAGTACCCCACCATTTCCAACTGTGTCACTGTCGTCTTAGTTACTTAAAAGAACTTGATTTCTGCTGCTCCCGCCTCCAGCATTTTAGCTCCTCAGCCATTGCCGTGGCTGACCACACTGTCCGCCGGTGCCCCCAGCCCAGCCCTGAATATGATGTTCTCACCAGGCTACAATTTACTTTTTGTATTAATACAAAAAGTTGTACCATTGAAGGAGGGGAGTCAGTTCCATCCATGCACTAATGAAAAATGGTCAACTCCTCAGCTGGCATGAATTACCATAGCTCCATCAGCTTCAGTGCCAGTTTACATCAACTGCTGATCTGGCTCCAAAGTCGCTTTGATTTGATCAAGCTGAAAAGTTCCCAGGGCAGCCCTGACTATGGCATTGGGGCTAGGACTGGCGTTAAAGCCTTTGAAATATTCATGGTTTTCAAGGCACGCGAGTAAGAAAGAGGGTCTCAGTGGGGTCATACCTCCTAGAAGCATTTCTTGCAGCAAGCTGTCAATCCTCGCCACGCCAAAGAGTTTCATGAATTGGACCTGCTCTATCATTTGCCAGGTGATGCTCTGGAGCGGCGGCAGGAGGAGGAGAATGTCGCTGAACCGCCCTCGAGAGTCATACTGCCGGTCGTTGATGTAATCCTCCAGGTTGACCTGCACCTGGAATCTCATGTTCTTCACCTTCCCAGGCTCGCTCAGGCCTTTACAGTCTGGGAGATAGAGACAGACAATTTACACTCACTCACGCACACGCAAGCTGGGACAGCTCTGTCCATCAGCCAGCCTCTCAAAGAAAAAATTAAATACACCTATATGGCAAGTGACTTTTTTTAAAAAAATATTGCTTCTTTAGACTAGAATTCGGAATGACTCCAGAGTACCATGGCAGCTCAATGTTAATCTGTCAATAGTTCACATCCCACAGAGAGCAGAGCAATATATAAAGGGAGTGCTAGGAAAATAGGAGTTTGATACCCGCCCCGCCATGCTTGTTAATCATCCTACCCGCATGAATCAGAGGCCAGGGGAGGTTATGCTTCCCCTAACCCATGCCTGTGGCCCAGCCCTCTCCCCTGAAGCTGGCAGGGGCTCAGCTTCAGCCAGTGGCCTGGAGCTCAGGGCTCGGGCCTACCGGTGGCCAGGGGCAGCTCAGGCCAGCCCGGACATTGATCCAGAAGCTCTGGCTGGAGCTGGCCCGTAGCCTGGTACTGGGGCCAGCCTGGGGGTTGGGCTGGCCAGCACAGCTGCGGTGGCTGGGGCAGGCCAGCTGGGACTCTGCCAACCATAGAGGTAGAGGCCTCAGGCAGAAGGGATGCGACCGGCAAGCTAACCTCTCTTGGCGGAGGAGTGTGGGGGGTGGTGGTCACCTGCCACGCATGCTAACAAGCAAAGGGAAAGATATGACAAATAGGAGCTTAACTTATTTTATGCCCCAAAAGACAAGCAAAGTGCTGAGAACCCAGCCACTGCCACTGAATTTAGCGTGTGCTCGGCCCTTCTGAAAAACCAGGCCACTTCTTTTGAGGGATAAACATTTATTTAGGGGCCTGTCTTTTATCTTTCAAAATCATGGCCAGGATTTTTAGGCCAACAAAGGGTGTTGCTTGGGGTGTAGAGGCCTGTGGGGCAATAGCTTGTGAAGGTAGAGCTGAGAAACAGCTGTTGCATGAATGCCTCATGGAAATGTGGTACACCTTTTCAATAGATGCACCACAGATTTCCTAGTCCCATTCAGAGTCTTGCCCCCCCAATCTTCAAAGCACTCCACAGCCTGTGCACAGGCCATCTGAAAGATTGTTTTAAAGCTCCAGGGCAAAGACTACGGCTGACAACTCCCCACCTTTGGCACGATGGAACTCTCAACAATAGGAGTAAAATTCATGTGTGTGGATGACATAACTTTCTTGTGGGGGGCTGAGCTGAGACTGTCCCAGTAACTAAAGACCTACCCACACCATCCCACTTTCCATTTCAGCTGCAAGGCACATTCCTTCGACCTGCCTTCTCTAACATCAAAACAAAGCAACAGCTATATAGTTAAAAAAAAAGACACTACCAGATGAAGGCACACCCACTGTACAAGCCTCTCGCTCGGGAGAGGCTGAGAGAACAAACAACGGGTGACAGCTGTGTAGTCAAATTTCTTAATGCAGATCTGGCATACTAACAGGGATGAGCTCAGTATAAAAGCCTTTATAGAATAGTCAAGGGAAATCAGGATCAAAAACTATCTGTCCAATGAAGTGAGAATAATCCTGAACAGATTTGGGAGCCATCCAGGGCATGCTTCATGAGAGACTATCCTATCCGCCTAATGGACTTCATCTGTGTAAACAGTGTTGTGGGAATGGTGCCGTAACCTGAAAGGGCTACCTGAGGGATCACACAAAAAGAGAAGATGCTCAGAACACCTTGGACCACAGGCTGGGTCTGAAATACACTGCCCTGCTGGGCCAGGAAAGAGGCTTTGTATATTGTAACTAATGGAGTTGGGACTTATGGCATCTGCCTTAGCTTTTGAAGCGCATAAGTCTAGATGTACTATGCAGCACATTTCTATTCTTTTAGTTGGATTTTCTCTGTATGTTCCTAACAAATCTTTTCTTACTCCAGTCCAGGTGCTTTTAGGCTCTTTGGAAATTTCACCCAGTCTGGCCCAAAGAATTGAAGCAACTTTCAATGTTTAAGGAGCGGTAGGTAAGGCTGGGTGCCTGCAGTTTAGTCTGTTCAGGACAGTCATGAAGAGTATGGATGAAGGAGTCTTCTCCCATTAGGTATGTGGTTCCAAGGCTGCAGCCCTCCACATACCCGGTTCAGGGCCATGATGAGAAATGAATTGAAGACACATACGGTGACAGGTAAGTATAGTAGAAGGATGTCTCATTTGGCATTGAGCTAGGTTCAGTTCTCCACCTGTAAAGTCAGGATAAAAGCACTTCTCTGACTCAGAGGAGTGTTGTGAAGGGCTCAGATGTTACAGTAGAGGGGTCATGTGAGTAAAAGATAGGTGGTGGGGTGGACAGAGGGATGGATGGATAGCACTCAGCAAGGGGGTTTCAGTAAGGAACAGAGCTGCTCAGGACCATGTGAGCTAGGAAAGCAGCTGGTCTCTAAAGTTATACTGCAGGCGCTGCCTTTGAGTTGCACTCCTCTCTCTTTGTATGCAAGGGGCCCCGGCCTAGCCCCTTCATTCATAGTTTGCAATTTGTATTACTCCCCATGTGGAGTCTAGCCCAGCGTTCAGCAACTTTTGGTCAAACGACTCAACTTTAACAAGCAGGACTGGATTACCCAATAGGCAGACTAAGCACGTGCTTAGGGCACCAGCAAAGCAGGGGGCACCAAAAAAAGAGATTTTTTTTTTAAAAAATTGATATTTCAAAAAAAAATCATTGAAGTAGTCATCATGCGAAAAATCAGAACTTTGTTAGACTTCCTTACACTCCAGTGGCAGTAAGTTTTTTCTCAACAGTCCAGTTACTTTATACATTTTTCTTTGCCTCAACACACCAATGGGCAGTTCTTAAAACATATTTGGGCAATGATCGTGTGTTGAAATCTCTTTCTAATACTCGCTGGGAGGCACATCCTGTGACAACAAGAGCAATTCTGGAGTCCTACTCAAAGATTGTGGATGCATTAGAAAGTATAGCTGAAGACCAATCACAAAAGGGAGAAACTATTCAAGAGGTAGAAAACATGATGCAAGAACTAGAGTTTGTATTCATGTTGACCATGTGGAATGAAATTTTACACCACTTTTACCACAGAAGTAAAGCTCTCCAAGAAAAAGAATTGGATTTGAAAACATGTGCAGACCTCTGTCAATCATTAGCAGACCACTTACACAGTTGGAGGAATAATTTCGAAAGATTTGAAGACATATCAAAAGATATCTTGCCTGATCCTAACTACAAAGAAGCCCAGTCCCACAAGCAAATCAGGAAAAAACAAGCAAATGATGATAGTGCAACTACGCTATAATTGATAACTTGAAGCTCCTATGAAGAGGAGAGGTGAAGTGTACAAAGAAGTATCAAGTAGATTTTCTTTTCTAAGCGATATGGACTTATCTGATGAACAATATCCACAAGGTTCCCAAAAGCTAGTTGACTCATACCCTGTTGACTTGAACATGAATCTCTGTGGAGAAGTACAGCAGTTCCACTGTTTTATGTGCACAAAGTTTAACGAAACAGGAAAAATGAAATTCAGTCACATTGATCTTCATGACACAATATTGAAAGACAGAATACAATGTGTATTTCCAAATGTGGAGCTCACATTACATATTTTTCTAACATTGATGATTACTAACTGCTCTGCAGAACGCTCTTTTTCTCAGATGAAAATAATAAAAAGCCCTCAGAGAACACCAATGTGTCAGGACAGACTTGATTCACTTTCCATGTTGTGTATGGAAGCAGACATGCTTCGTCGAGTCAGCTTTGATAAATTTATCCAGAATTTTGCAATCAGAAAATCTAGAAAGGAGCTATTTTAATTTCAGCATACATGTAAGTTTTGTGTCATTTTGAAAAATAAAATTGTATTTTATGGTATAGTATTGTTTTTATTTTGAATTACATGAGGGGGGGCACCATAATCTTTTCAGTGCTTAGGGCCTCTAAAGGTCTTAATCCGGCCCTGCTAACAAGTGATAAGACACGGGCCTACCGAAAGACTGTTATTTTTTAGAGCCCCGACCATTTGTAATGTTCTCATAAACCCTGGAAGGTGCCTTCATTTGTCTCACTTGGAGCCTAATCCAAAGCCACTGAAGTCAGCGGAAAGACTCTCATTCATTCTGATGGGCTTCAAATCAGGCCCTAATTTCCAGATCTCTTTTCCCCAAATCTTCTCTTTATTCTGTCATTTTATGTTCTTAAGCTGCCAATGTGAGACGTTGCAGCATCCTTCCTGATGTTGATGGAAACTGCAGGCAATCATCACTTTTCGAGGCCTAACCATTTGAGGCTTTTATGCTCCTTCTTGGCCTCTGATTTAATCCCCCTTCTGTTTGCTAAATTCACTGAAAAATTAAATATAGGCATGCATGTCCTCATTTTCTGTTGATATATATCACTGAGTGTGGTAAACTCTGGAAGCAGCTCAGTTCCTGAAGGTTCTGTAAGGTTCTGCATGTCTCTCGGGCTGGAGCTAACACTTTGCAAATAATAGAGATGTCTCCAGGAAAAGACCACTTTTAGCTTGCCTGCTAATGCACTGCCAAGAATTACTCCTTTACAGCTGGGAACCAATGGAAAAGCATAACTACTGCCTGTGAGCTGTCATAAGTAGCCAAGATAGCAGACAGATTCTGGGATTCCTAATCCTTGACCTAATGACAAATTCCATTATTTCTGCTTTAATACTTACAAACCTTGCAATTATGCTTCTTGGGGGAGATGAGGGAGTGGAGCACCACAAAATGGAGGAGGATCAAGAAATGCCATAAATGATCCATTCCCCCCCTCCCCCGCCCTTCAGACTGGACCCTTCATTCCACCCACTTATGTGCCATTTTATTTCTATCGAGATTCTTCTCTTGCTATCCCTTGATCTGCCACTCATGATAGCGGTTTAGTAAATCTGAGAGACTTACCTGGGTCAAAGAATATGATCGCTTTAAGGCATGCATACTCATTGTCATCAACCTGGATGTCACGTAAGGGCTTTACCAACTCATCCAGGATTCGAATGGCTACGCGGGCAATTTCCAGTTCTGGGCAGTGCATTGGAATGATGAAATCATTTCCTGAGGAGATGAAAAACATCAGTATCGGCCATTTACACCAGCTGTTTGGACGTGGCGCATTACCAAATCACCCCTTTCTTCAGATACCGACAGCCATAATTTCAGAATGCAGCACATGATTGTGTGTATAATTTGCACACACAATTTCATGTTCAAATTCAGAATCGATATGGGCAAATAACTACTTACATGCATTTGTGTGCTTAATTACCCAATTTTTGCATGCAGTTGCCATAGCCGTTCATGCAGATCAGGTCAACATTATGTGCTGAGTAACGCCCTGTTATACCTGTCTGAGCATCTGGCCACAAGAATATCATAACTCAGGTATAAGGCTAAGATTTTATCGTGCATATTTTTACTAAAAGTCATGGACAGGTCACATGCAGAAAAGAAAAATTCACAGCAGCCGTGACCTGTCCATGACTTTTACTAAAAATATGGTGACAAAATAGGGATTGGGGGGGGGTCTCCATGCTGGCTGAAGCACGGCAGCTGCACAGGGGCTAGGAGCCACCTGCAGCAGCTGGGGGATGTGGGGTATCCCTGCTGCCTGCAGCTCCAGGGGTTCCCCTCTGCTTATGGGGGCCAGGAGTTGTGAGGTGCCCTCACCTCCTCTGTGAGCCTGGATCTGAAGGGTACCCCTGGCGCCCACAGCTCCAGTGACCCCCTGCAGCTGGGAGTTTGGGGGTTCCCCCACCGGCTGGGAGTTCAGCGGTTCCCCTGCCACCCTGGGCAGCTGGGAGTTCAAAGGTTCCCCCACTGCCATCAGCAGCCCAGAGCTTGGGGAGATTCCTCCACCACCCTTGGTGACTTGGAGCTCGGGGGGTTCCTCCACCACTCCTGATGGCCAGGAGCTCTGGCAGCAGCCAGAGGCAGTGGGGATACCTCGCAGTTCCCTGCCCCCACTGGCAATGGGGGACCCTGCAGCTCCCGACCAGTGCAGGCTGAAGTCATAGAGGTCGCTGGAAGTCACAGATTCTTTGACTTCTATGACCTCCATGACTAAATCGTAGCCTTACTCATGTATAATTTTTTGTAGAAATATTTGATCCAAGTTTAGCTCTGCTTTAGGAATTATTTTGGGGGAATTGTATGGCCTGTGTTATCCAGGAGGTCAGCCCAGATGATCACAATGCTCCCTACTGCCTATAGAATCTATGAATTAGATACTCAGAGGCATAAACCTAGCAGGGAGCAAAGCATGAGGTTTCTTCCTCCAAGCTCATTGCAAGTCTGCCCTCCAGTGTTCCAAAGCTGGGTTGCCACAAGGCTTATTGTGCCTAAATTTAAACTAGGAAGGAAGCAAAATTTAGTAGCTTTATACTGAAATTCTAGCAATGCTATAGGAGAGAGGTGGAAGGTGCATGTTTACATGTAGTTTGGTGTCATTTTGTAATTGAAGTTACCATGTTAAGAGGCTACGGTTTGGTTTGTATTTAATTTTTTTCTTTGTCATAACAAAAAAATTTCATCCTAGCCACCTGAATTATCAATACAGTTTGTTGGCTAAAATACAATGACGATCTTGCCTATTTATATATTGTTTGACTTTCAGAAAGTTCCCCAAGCTCTTTGGTCTACAAACCGATATACAGGCTCTATGGAGAGAAGACTTTATCCACAATGGCAGTGCAGCTACCTCTGGAGAAAAGTAGCAACAATTTAACAGCATAAAGCATAACAGGGGAAATATATCTTAGCTAGATGCATGCAAGGGGAACTGCAGATGGGTAAGATACGTAATAATTATCCGGCATGTAAATCTGTGCAAACTTCAAAGCAAGAATGAATTATATTATTATACCTAATAATAGAAAATCTGTATATGGTATTGACCGTTTAGCAACTCCCAGGAGTAGGTGTTCTCCTGCATGGGCTCTTAGCAAGACAACCTGCAGATTACAGGGAAGAAACAGAGTGTATTACACTTTAACAGCAGACAGAAGAACAGTCAGGTGATTGGTGTGTACAGAATGGGGAAAATTCTGCTTTAATTTAAATCAGGACAAATCTGGAATAGCTCCACTATAGTCAATGGAATTACTCCTGGGCTAACGGAGGGTAAAATCCGACACTAATGTGAATAAATCTTTGACTCTTTAGATGTTAGAAGCATTACACTTCAAAACATTAAAGCAAAACTCATTGTGCAAAGCAAGAACAAAGGAGAACACATTTTATTTGATATTGCCCTGGAAACAGTGGCTATTGTATTCTTCTACCAGCAGATGATGGTAGAAAAAATACAACCTCCCTTTTGATCCATCATTCCCAGTGATGGCTCAGCCGATCATATGCGATATTTTTCTTGTCTTCCGTGGGTGGCAATCATTTCTAATTAATTAGTAATAACAAAAGCCTAGCCCTTTAAAATTCCACCTGTCTTGCAAGGAATTTTTTGCATTCTATTGAATATAACACAGTGTGATATTAAAGGGCAGGGACTATGTGTTTATATTAAATAAATATTATATTAAATATAAATGGATTGAGAGAGTGACAGACACAGAGCCCTGTATTACCTGGTCATCCAGTGGAAGTTCACAGAATGCTGGGATATATTTCGCCCATTCAACAAGGGCTAAAAGCTGCTGTTTCATGGACTCACACACATCATTGATGGTTGCAACCTTCTTCATTGCAATATCAGCACTGTGCACTGGACTCAGAGCGGAGTACTGAACGAAAAACAAAGCAGAATTTGTACGGTAGAACAGGCTTAAGAGTTGCTTTGTTGAACAAAATGCCTGGTCAAGGAGAGTGTAACAAGTGTTTCCTACCTATCACGGGATTTACAGTTAACATGGGGTTTCCATAAATCCATTCATTTTGTCTTATCTCAAATAGAACGTTTGACATGCACAATGATTTGCAGAGACCTGTATGTTTGATCCAGTGTTGAACACCAATGACACAAGAATGTTTGCAGTCTCCACTGGGTGGTGCTGTGTCACAACAGAGGCATAACGACTGGAGCAGCTTATTATCAAGTCCTTTGACTTGAGGAAGGGATTTTCTTTCTTTTGATCAAAAGCACAGGACCTGAGTGCCCTGCCAATTATTTAATATGGCAGACCCAAAGAAGCCGCTCAGTCAGCCCACCCAGCCTCCTAAGCAGCAGCTTGTTATAAAATACAAACACCCTCACATGCATCAATCTCCCTCTCTCTTGTCAAAGCTCAGTGGCAACAAATGGGACCAGCAGTGTTAACTAAGGATTTGTTCAGGCCTCGCAAGCCAGGGAGGGAATTTACAATGTGCCAGCTTGCCATCCAGTACTGTTTCTTGTGGGCACTGTGCAGTGCACTAAACGTTCCACGGTGCCCTTTGATGAGTATGTTACTGCACTTCGCAGTCATACCCTTCCCTCATGTCACCCGTAGACAAGCCCTGAAAGGTGACGCTCTCTAACCCATGTTGCGAATGCAGCGATTCTTGAAGAAATGAAAACATTTTTATATGTAAAGAAAATCTGGACCATCTGTCTGGAAGAAAAGGACCATTTGTATTGAAAATTAAAAGGATGCCTTTATTTGTTGGTTTTTAAAATCAAACTGCACCTTGGAGCATGTGGTAAGGGAAGAGGAAGGGAGGAAGGAAAAGATGATAGGATCGTTGGGTTTAAATCCCAGTTTATTAGCTCTACAATTGTTACCCTAATAATGCTCTTACGTTTGCAGATCTTGCATTTATAGTGAGAGAAGCCTAAGTTCCTAACAAGTTGTATACAGTACCTACAGAAATGTCTTCATGTATCATTGAAATGCAGCCACCACTGGGGTGAAATGAAGCAAACGAAGTGTACAGCAAGGCAATGCAGCAATTTAGGATAAGAAGCGAAGAAGACTACTGTATCCTGCTGGGCCACCTAGGGGGATTGGTAGGTAGGATGTAATTGCTCAGACCTGGAGCCAGGACATTAGATGCTAGGGTCCAGATCCCCAAAGCAATTTAGGCTTACTGATTTCTACAGAAGTTAGGAGCCTAACTACCTTCATGGATCTGACCCTAGTTGCAATGGGATCTTTAATGTCTTCAAGTTGTCAGGAATTCAGTTTTGTGTCTCTTCTGAAATAGGGCACCCCCAGTAGCACAACACCCCCTACAAGGAATCTTGGGCACTGTTCCAGCAACAACCCAGATAAAATATGAGAGAATCATTAATATTGCTTCCCATTGCAACTAGTTGTTCAATCTAAGTGCCATCCAAGGACTGAGTAGACTGATCCCTGCTTAGTTGGACAAGTTCACCATCCGAAATGTCCATAAAGCCCTTCTAATAATAACGATCAATGTGTTTCTTACCTGCTGTGCCATCGCCTCAGCCTGGGTCAGTACAGTGATCGACAGTGATCCATTGTCCTCATAGCTACTCCTGCGAATGCTAATCCTGTCCCGTTCATTCTGCACCGCTTCAAAGAGAGAAAGAATGAGAGTCATGTGATGAGCTAGAGATGGCTTTTTCCTGTCATCACCGATGACAGCTATTTACTCTCATCAAGAACTCTGCAATTGGCTAGTCGTTGTATGAATCCATCCATACATACTATTCAAGCTGTTGACAATTTAAGTAGAGAGACAAGGTGGGTAAGCAAATCTCTTTTATTGGACCATTCCCTCACCAACAAATGGTATTACATCACTCACCTTGTCTCTCTAATATCCTGGGATCAATGCGGCTACCACAACACTGCATACAGCAATTTAAATAGTTACTTTAATGTTAGTAGCAATTTTATGAGTATGTTGCATAGCGGGGGAAAAATTACTGGCCATAAAGGCTTCTCTAATGAGTGTTCCAGCATGTCCTACCTGTAGAAGAGCACATGTGTAACATGCCCTTCAGTTTCAGGGCCTACTTCTACTACTAAATCCACATGGACAGACCCTTGCACCCACATGGAGTAGTTCCAGTGGTATTTATTATTTGTATTATGGTAGAGTTGCCCACTGAGATCGGAGCCCCATTGAGTTAGGTGCTAGTGTATAGACCCACAGTAAGAGACAACCCCTGCCGTGAAGAACTCTCAATCTAAATAGACACTAGAAAACAGTCAAGGATGGGAGGGAGAATAGGGATATAGATAGATGATGTGATTCCCCAAGATCACCCTGCAGGTTAGTGGAAGAGCCAGGAATAGAACCTTACGGGCCTGGATCCCACTGTCTCCAAACTATCCCCTAAGTGTTTCACAAAGAAAGCCGTACATCTTTCTCACCAGCAGAAGCTGGTACAATAAAAGATTTTGCCTCTCCCACCTTGCCTCCTACAAATTGGAGCAAAAGTGAGTGGAAAATCAGAGCCAAGGAGAAAAGATGAGGCCAAGAGTTGACAACATGAAGAAATACAGTCAGACAGATTCGGGTGCCAAGAGCTGCAGAAGAGGCGGCTCATGAAGTAAGAGTGGCAGACTAGAGTAAGAGAGGATGGCGCAAGATGAGCAGAGAAAGCTGGCAAGGGGGCAGAAAGAGAGATTAAGACTCTCATCCAAAGGCTGAAGAAGTCAATGGGAATCTTTTCACTTATTTCAATGGTCTGTATATCAGGCTCTAAGTCCATGAGACTTGACGCAGCAACGCCATAGAAAGTTTTAAAATCTGGGAAGAGACTTCTGAATGGGACCCTGAAATAAACAGGAAGTTGTTTGAGGCTTGCATGATGTGGTCACATTCCTCAGTGGCTTGTGTCCCCATCATGCTATTGCCATACCCACCATTGGGAGAAATGTTGTGTGATGTGCCTATGGAGGGTTACTTTATTTCTATCCTGTTCTATACGCCTTCTTATCCACACTCATCCCCATAGTATCTGAGCTCCTGCCTGAAACACATTAAGAAACGTGGCTACATCTCTGCCACATGTTGTTTGTTTTCTTATCCTCTCCCCAGAGTGAGAAGTGTGAGCAGTGGGGTGTCTTGTTTTGGTAGGTGTTTGTTGTTTTAATACATAGACGTGGTGCTCTGTGTTTGGTAGAGAAGGTAAGGTCAAAGAAGTGTGCCTTTCACGTGGAGCAGAAAGCAGGGAGGTCTGTGATAGTCCTTAAAGGGTAAGAACTTGGCCATGTTCCTCTAGTTACACATGTGACAATGGCAAATATAGTTTGGGGCTTTGTTTCAGGAGAACTCAGCAAGAATCGTACTGTATTTCCTGGTACTGGGACTCGGTCTCCAGGATGATTTCCCAGTGATGAGGCTGGGGTGAGGAAGAGCAGCAATCATCTCTTTGATCACTGTGTAAGCAGTGTCAGGAATGAGATATATGCTGACATCTGGTGGCGAACTGTGGGAATTGTAATGAGTTATGGAAAATATCTTTGGGGCTGATCAATTTGCATAGACACACCCACTGCGCCTAACCTGAGCCCACAGCAGCCCACATGGCCACTTCGGCTGATGTGGGAGCCCCAGTTTCTATGTTATTGGGGCAGGAAATATAAAGTGATGTTACCCTGATTTTGTGAATGAAGGACTATGGCCACGTACTTGGCCCTTGTTATGATGGAGGGACTCGCCATCATCTAGGTAGCACTCACTGGGCAAGGGCCATGCGTTTCAGACCACTTTGAGATTGAGAAAGGCTGGTGACAAGTATCTCTATCTTTTGGTGAGAGCTTTCTTTAAGAGCCCCACAGGCCTATTGCACCTTGCCTCTTTCCAGTATGGCATGTCAGAGTTAAATTTTGCTTCTATTAGGAACGTGGGTTCAGGCTGCTGAGTTGAAATCACTTTAGGCTCACAGGTGCACCTGCACTAAGGCTTCCCTGCTATATGCTGAAATCACTTAAGAGCTAAAGAAATCACTAAGCACTGTCTCAAGTTAGGGGGCCTGAACATAGTGCAGAGTGGCTGGTGCAGCCGAGCTGTCTGTGTGTCGGCTAGCAGGACGGCTAGTGGAGTGACTGGCACAGTAGAGCAGTCTGTGTGTTGACTAGCGGAGCTATTTGTGCTGCTGATGGAGTGACTGGCACTGCAGAGCTGTCTGTGTGTCGGCTAGCAGGACAGCTAGTGGAGTGACTGGCGCAGCAGAGCAGTCTGTGTGTTGACTAGCGGAGCTATTTGTGCTGCTGATGGAGTGACTGGCACCGCAGAGCTGTCTGTGTGTCGGCTAGCAGGACGGGCTAGCGGAGTGACTGGCGCTGCAGAGCGGTTTCAGTATCGGCGAGCAGAGCACTTCGTGGGATGGCCAGCAGAGCAGAGCGGATTGCAGTGAGGGCTGCAGTGGAACCCCACAGAGAGGCGGCGCAGTCGGCCTTGGACCACGTAAGGTGCCCCTTGCCCTACCTTCCACTTCCACCCAGGCTGGGAGGTAAGACTCTGCCAATTAACTTTTGAGCTCTGCACTGACCAAGAACAGAGACTCCTGGGCTGTTGGACTTTTGGGACTATTGAGTGACTTTTTGGGGTTGTGGAACTCAAGAGCCAAAGGGAAGGCCACGGCCTATTTGCTGGGAGTGGGGCTTCTGGTCCATGGTTTGGTTTAACCTTGTTTGTGGTGTTTCCCCAATATTATGCCACATTGGTTCTCCCTGTTATTAAAAGGCTTTTGGTACACTCAGACTCTGTGCTTGCCCAGAGGGGTGGTATATGGTTGTCCCAGGTCACTGGGTGGGGGCTCGAGCCGGTTTTGTATTGTGCTATTGGAATGGAACCCCTGGATACAGAACCTGGCCCTTGTTGCTGCCAACTCTGATGGGCAGAAGGGTTACAACTGCATTAAAGAAACTCTGAATTCTGTAACCCTCCCAGTAAAAGACTAACAGACATGTTCATGATGCTGATCATTCCTTAGAAGAGATCACTCCTAATCAATGGGCTATCTACCAAAAGACGATGCTGGTGCATAAGTAAGGAAGTAAATAAAGAAAAGATTCATGTCAAATTCTGGTTGAGGCAGACACACAAATGATCGCTACAAAAACATTTCAAAGTGTCCCATTAATAACAGCAACGTAACTCCCCTTTGGAAACATTCTTCCTTTTGTACACAAGGGGAAACAATTCCAGGGTCATAAATTGTCAGACACTTGTTCAGACACTTGCGAAAGTTTCTCAGTTGAGAAAGTATCACACTGTCTGCCAGGATTTTCTTCCTAGACAGACAGACAAACCCGCTCTCATCTGCTGGCTAAAATTGCACTGACCTTTCAGCTCTGGGCTCTACCACTCAGTGTGCTGCTAAAGAAAATGAATGGATTGATTCCTGGTTTTACAATGGAAAGCAGTAAGAAAATCACAACGGGTGTGGGATGGGGTTCTTTGGGTCAGAGAGTGTTCTGATAGCACTGGATTTATCGCAGCGTCACAGCTTTGGGTCCCCACTGTTTAATAATGATCAAGCATGACATCTCTAATGGGAAGAGCCCCTGCCTTCAATGACAGCAGCCAAACACCACAGAGGAATCCTGTTTATAAGGGTGAGAGCTATACTCTGCTCACGTAGAGTGCTTGCTTGCTTGGCTGACATTTTGTCATCCCAGATGAGTGCTCAAACGACTGGGCTAGAGTCAGTATCATTTGTTCTGGCCTACTGAATATTTAATTATTTATGCAAAGAGAAATCAATCCAACAGGAGAGCTTGACAAATGGGTAGGGTGCTTTTCTAGAAGTTGGGAGACCTGCATTCAAGTCTCTGCAGATGAGACATTTATGTTTAGCTCTTCCACTCGCCAGATGAGTTGGTTCTTCAGAGGGAGGACGGTCCTCATGTTTTTTCATGAAAAATTTCAGACGGACTTGGTTAATTCCAAAGAGGAAGGAAATCAAATTCTGAAACTTCAACACTTTTCACGGATGGAATTTTTCTGGCCAGCCCTAAATCCAGTTGAAAATTGCCATTCTTGGTTTCAAAATGGAATGTTCAGCCTCTTGAAGTTGGTTCAGAGGAATAATTTTAGCTCATTTGCTGAACCAGGGGGAACTTCTTTGAAATAAATTATTTGAGAATATATTTTTTCCCACTGCTCAGCCAGACTTAGCGACTCTTGACCCTTGAACTTCATTAAGCACTTTGAGATACAATTTGTTTGCAGGATGCGCTGCATAAAATGCTCTAACTGTATGGGATTTGACTATTGACTAAAAGTGCAGCCAATGAAAAATAATTTCCCCTTTCTTTGCAAACAGAAACTAGCTGTGAAAAACGTCTGTTTTGCTCTGAGTACAGAAAGCAGGTAAAGTAATAACAGATTAACAAGCGGCTTTGCTGAGAATTACAGTTCCCTTTAATTTCTGCATCAGTTTAGCCTGCTGAACTCGGTTCACACACCATGTACTCGCTGCAGCAAAGAAAGATCAGTGCAATAAGCATACACAAGGAAGGATCCTGAACAAAGAGTCAACTCTATCCTGACGGTTCATACTTTTTGGCAAAGTACAGCTCAGAAATTCAATCCATGGCTTCTTAAAGCTCAGGGAGCAGCAAGGTTTAGCATATAACAATAGTACTGTACAGCTCTACCTACTCCTACATACATGTTTGAAATCAAAACTCCCTTCGGTTTTGGGATGACTCAGATGCGCAGACTAGGTTTAACTCTAGTAAGCAAGGATTCTGCTGCAGTTCTTAATATGATATATTAACCCCCCGGGATGTTGCAAGTTTCTATTATAAAACTATATGTTGTAAACTCCTTGAGCCATGTTCTTTTTGTCATATGTACTGACAGTGGCTGGCACAATAGGAATGTTCTTTAGGACTCCCAGGAGTCGCTGCAATGCAAATATTAAATAATAATATTGTACCCTGCCATGTTCTCCTAACCATCAATTTGAAAGATACCAGTTTGCTAAGGATTGGCAGGCTGGCCCTTGAATAAAAAAGCAGAACCCATGAAGATGTTTCAATAGCCTGTGGAAAGAGTTGTGCTTTCCCATTTATCTTATTTGCTTTGTGGTCATCTTCTTTTTTAGCATTTCAAAAGGTTTTACTTAAAAGCTACTCATGGCCTTAAAAATACCAGACCCTTTAGGATCAGCTAGCTGTAGACTGGGTGAGTGGCAATGAGTGACAAGCCTTTGAAATGTATTTAGGTGCCTAACTTCCATGCGCCCCTTTGAGGCTCTGGGCCATAGAGATCAAATGTTACTTCCGGCAGCCTGAGTAAAACGAGTGTGGGGTTTTCTTCCTTTTAGGCAGAAAAACGACTGGCACTCTTATGGGGGTCTCAGTGAAGAGACCAAAGACCAGGGCTGGCCTTTGGGGTGGGCCGTATGGGCTCCCAGCCAGGGCGCGCTGTACGCATGGTTTGGATTCCCGCCTGACCAGCTGCTGAGAGGCTGGCGGGGCTGACAGAGGAGGCCGGGCAGGCAGGCAGGCGAGAGGGAGAGATGACCAGCCTTGGAGCCAGGTGACTTCTCCGGAGCAGGGGCGCCCCTCTTCCACTCTGCTCCACCTGTGCAGCTGCTGCTTTCCTGTGTCCCCCCCGCAAACCCTTATTCCTGGAGTCTCCGGCCTGGGAGCGTCCTCCTGTCTGCTCTGCTGGGGAGTGGGGAGGAAGGGGAGGCTGATGGTGTGGTGTCTCCCTCCCCCGCACCTGTGTACCTGATTTCCCCTAAACTGGGTGACGGGAGGGGGTTAATCTGTGTGTGCTGCTGCCTCTCTGGGGCCGGAGCTGCTGGCACCTGCTTGTGTCTGAACAGGCCTAGTTCAGGCTCCTGCCCTTGAGTGCTGTCTTAAACACACACACACACACACACACACACACACACACACACACACACACA
>ML677343.1:28939942-29032611 GCA_007922305.1 Dermatemys mawii | reverse complement strand
CACACACACACACACACACACACACACACACACACACACACACACACTCTCCTTCACACAGTCCTCCCAACACCCCCACAACACACACACACACACACACCAGGTCTCCCTGCATCCAGGTCACTTCCCCACCCGGGCTGTGCTGAGGCACGAAGAGCTGCTACTCTCCTGCCTGCAGGGAAAGTGGCCTGGATGCAGGAAGCCCAGACAGCTCCTTGCTCCCCCACCCCCTCCACACCTTCTTCACAGTCCTCCCCGGCTGCACAGGGCGGAGGAGCAGCAGTTCAGTGGGGGAGTGAGAGGCAATATCAGCTGCTTTGTGCATCCAGGTCAGGTTCCCCACATGGGTGCAGGAGGGGGATGCAGGGGTTAGGGGGAAAGGGGTCACGGGGCAGCGGTTACAGGCTCAGGAGGGAGGTGCAGGAGGTAGGGGTGAAGGGGGCACGGTGCAGGGGGTTACTTAGGGGCACAGGAGGGGACAGGTGTTGGATGAAGAGGACAAAGTGCAGGGGTTATGAGCTCAGGAGAGAGGTGCAGGACTTGGAGTGAAGTGAGCGCAGTGCAGGGGTGAGGGGGGCAGGTGTTGGGTACAGGAAGAGGCAGAGGTTGGGCGTGAAGGAAGTATATGGATTAGGGGTGCAGGGTGGGAGTCATGCCTTAAGGGCAAAGGGCCACAGTTCAGGGGATGGGGGGAAGGCAGGGTGGGGCACCTGAGGAGCCCATGGGGGCCAGGGGCAATGGGGGGGTGCCATGCCTCCGGGGGCCAGAGGCACCAAAATGCAAGTTCACCGAGGGTGCCATTTCCCTAAAGCCTGTCCTGCCACAGACTGAATAGACATGGACGCCAAACTCCCTTGGAGGTGGCTAAAATACTTTGGTGGCGAGGAAGCACAGGCTACCCATGATGTACTTGGGCTGTAGAGACGTCTTCAGGCTCCGGGGCACATTTCACAGACAATAAATTCATGTTAAGGAAAATATTATACTGTGAAAAGAAGCCGTATCACTCTCCAGACCTTCCTCGATGTAGAAGAAAGCTGAGGTTACTGGTAGTTTTCCAGCCTTGTCATAGAATCACAGACTATCAGGGTTGGAAGGGACCTCAGGAGGTCATCTAGTCCAACCCCCTGCTCAAAGACTGGAGATTCCAGAGCTCAGCCCAATTTCTTACTGCCGGGGGAAGCTGGGTAAATCCTGAAGGCCTTGCATCAGGGCTTAAATTCAGTTGGAGCTGTCTGGAGCTGAGGTCCGGTAAATATTGTCAACCCCGTGGGAGCCCTGGCATGCCCCAGCGGCTAACACCCCGAATCCCATTGCAGCCCACGGGGCGAAAGTCCCAAGACCCCGGGAGAAGTTTAGCCCTGCCTTGCTTAATTTGTCATGACAGAGAGAAGATGGGGCACTAGGTAGGGCTCTAGCTAGAACCACTTGCCTGCCCTCCTGACTCAACTATATTACGAGCCAAGGAGGTGAAAGGACCCAACCAGTGACAGGATAAATATTTTCTGTTATCTACCCTCTTCAGAAAGACTATGTTGGGCTCAAGAGAATTTGAGTTTGCTGTGTAGATCTTCCCTCTTTTGGGGGACCAAGGATAACAGAGTACATTTCATGATTCCCATACAAGCAGGTCACTAGAGTATTGTGTAATGCTTAGATACTGGGTGTACACAACCCTTCTAAAACCTAGGATCCTCAGTAGCACAGAGAGCACCTTATCTTTTTTACAAAATGATAATGCCTATTTCTTAGGTGGTGCGTTTCCTCCGTCGATCTTCATGCTCACTAACGTATTTATCCTCACAACCCCCCTGGGAGGGAGGGAAGCATTATTATCCCCATTGTACAGATCAGGGGACTGAGGTACAGAGACAGGACAGCCATGGGAAATGGAGCCCAAGTCCCTCACATCCTAAGCCAGCGCCCAACCATTGGATGATTCTTTTCCCTTACCATAGGGGGTTGGCACTATTTCTGTACAACTCTGGGCTGTTCTTATGTAAAGAACATAAGATCTGAGAAGATCAGTTGCTCCAAAGTATGGCTTTCATATGCTACACTTATTATTTTCAGGGTGGTAGCACCTAGGAGACGGTTTTGGACAAGGAGCACATTGTGCTAGGCTCTGTACAAACACAGGGTAGCAAGATTGTCTGTACCCCTGGGAGCCTACAATCTAAATAGTCAATAAAATCTCTTCTGTGCTTATCATGTGCATGTTAGCAGAGTGAGCAGTGTTTAGGACTTGATCTTTCAATAGTGCGGCTTGAATGAAAGGGTGTTTGCAGGATCATCCCCTTAGTTTACCACCCATGGAAGCTAGTAGCTCTAATTTTATTGCAGCTGTAGGAAACCTACTCTTGGGTTATGTACTAAATGGAATTGCCCATTCTCAGGAAAAGTCATAACTGATTGCAGCATGCAGAAGAAATCTCACCATCCACAGTCTTAGAAAGTCATGAAATCAACTAGAAATAAGCTTTGCTGAATTTTACACAACAATAGGTTAGGAACTTTTTGCAGCAATAAAACTTTGGGCTTGATTCTGGAAATCCCACTCACTCACGTAGCCCTGTTGTCTTGAATGAGCCTTCTCATATGAGTAATGATTACGCATGTGAGGAGGGTTGGAAGAATTTGCTATATAATCAAATCCCCACCACTTATTTTATAGAGGTCCCATAAAGCTAAATAAACCTATTAATATTCCCATAATGATCACCTCCCTTCAAAAGAACTGAATTGTTCCTTGTTTATCTCACACAAGTTTCTAATATAGCTTTTATGGCACATATTTCAGTACTTCCCGCACACATTGATAAGGTCTATCTTCTAGGGTAAGTGGATGGTACAGAATGACTTTCTCAAGGTGATTTTGGTGTTATCACTACAAGTATCCAAGAAGCCATGGCATAACAACACATCTAACATAGTTAATATTTTACATACTGTGAAAATCAGGTGATTGCTACATGGTAACTGCATTGCAATATTTATTATGCTTGTAAAAATAGGGGAGAGGTCAATCTGGAATGCTACATTTGGCTGTGATGGCGGAAAGGCTGGTACTCTGAAAAATGGATAGCCCCAGCAATCCAAATCAACATGCTTGGAATGGCAAACTTGTACTAAGGGCCAAATCCAGTCACCAGTAGCCAACTGTTTCCAGAGTTGTTCCACAGTTAGGGCAAAACTCAGGTACTCCAAGACCACAAATGTACTTGACCTTTGAATAGTTGCTCAAGACACGTTTCAAATAGTGGCAAAACCTGACATTGCACCTCTCTGGGGTGAGTTCCTAAGGGCTTGCCTACAGGGCAACTGAAAGTTGGGGATTGGTCCTGCTTTGAGCAGGGGGTTGGACTAGATGACCTGCTAAGGTCCCTTCCAACACTGATATTCTATCATTCTGTGAATGGGCGGCAAGCCAGGGTGTGACTCTACAGCGCACTAGCCTTTTGGGCATGAAGGGTGCATCTATACCGCCAAAAAAAAAAGACATGTGGCAGAGCCCAGGTCAGCTGGTCATGTGGCTGAGCCCAGGTCAACTGATTGCAGTGTGGACGTTTGGGCTTGGATTTGAGCCCAAGCTCTGAAAGACCAGGCAAGGGAGGGGTGTCTCTAGCCTGAGGGCAAACATCTACACTGTTATTTTTAGCCCCGTATCACAAACCAGAGTCCGTTGACTTAGCCTCAGACTTATTGCCACAGGTTTTATTTTGCTGTATTTGACATACATTGTGTGGAGCCTGCTACAGCCCACCCAAAGTTCGCTAGGGTGCACTGACATACATCTGTAGCAGCATCCACACTGTGACTAAAACACGACAAGCTCGTGTGCTGTGGTTTCACACCCTGGCTTGCTGTGTAGACAAGACACCTTGTAGACAAGCCCATAGTCGCAGGATTAAGGCCATGAGGGGATGTTACTGGTCTACGTGCACTGAGACTTTTTGGGTAGCTGTCAGTGTTGATAAGCACTGAGGAACATCCTTTACCGGTAGGGATCTATGCTTGACATTATTCACAGAGGGCAGCAGAATACGCAAGGCTCAGAATACCGGAGGCAGGAGATCTGGGTTCTATTTCTAAATCTACCACTATTGTGCTGAACAGCCTTCCCTGAGTCGCTTTCGTGGCCATTGAAACATCACCTTTCCACAAAAAAGCCTTTTGTCAGAATAACTCTGACCAGCTGTCATCATTTCCCAACCAGTCAGAAGAATGGAAAAAACATAAGAGCAGACATGAAGAGAGGCCTCAGCTGAGTCACAGACAGGCCTCCTGACCTAAATGAGAAATGTAATTCCCTCAAGGCCCCCCCCCCCCGGCGACAGACTTCCTACTGAGGGGAATTCCACAGCTCAGGCCTGCTGGTTGAACAATTCCTGCCCCAGACCGTTCCTGATTAATATAATGACTGACTATAGCACACCAACCTGTGCTGACTCTAGCAGCTGAGCAGAAATATGGGGTGAGGTCCCTATATTGTGTGTTGTTACTGTCTGAACCCATGTTGTCACGCTCAAACTGTGAAAGCTTCACCCTCCTGCAGACTTTACTAGCCTCTCTCTTTAATCCTAGTCTATCACCCTGCAATTATAACCCCAGCCAATCCACAGGCAAAGTGATTGGGTGGAATAAACAACTCTTGTTTTACAGCCAAACAACAAAGGGGTAGTGGTGATTGTGTTGCACGAGGTACTGGGGAATGGGCAAAGCGGTAGTTTCATTTGGGTTTCCTTCAGCCCACTACCCATCCAGAAGAGCTCTGCCACCTATGCTTACCCCTGTCAGAGTTCGTCAGTGCACACGGTACTGTCTGGAACGAAAGTCACTGCTACAGACACAGCAGAAAGAGAAGCCAACCTTCGGATGGCAGCAGCTTCTGGGTGATGAAAGGAAGGGTACGCCCAGAACTTTTCAATAATGAGAAGGGAGTGAAGGAATCTTGCCATGAGTCCCTGATTACTGCTTAAACCTGTGTCCCTGATGAGACAAACAGGGAATTTGTTATAGCTACAACCAACATGCTCTGGCATTTTTGAACTATCCTGACTGTGGAAAGCACAAATCAAACTAAATACATTCTTCATTTGATGCAGAAGAGAGAGCTTAAATGGCTAGAGCCAGCCTGGGCCTTTCTCCCATCAGGAGCGCATTGCTGGCCAATCAGAATCCAGGCAGATAGCAAAGCACTGCACCTATTGGGCTCCTGAATAAATAGTGCTGTGTTTGTCATCCATTTAGTGGAATTGCAACAAACAGACCTTGTTTCCCAAACCTTTCTGTCCTCGCTACATTGCCACACAGGCAAGAACTGGGAACAGAACACATGCGTCATGAGTGTGCACCAACCTGAAATCCAATACATAAAAGTGTCAACACTGATTCCACCTCAGCCGCAGCAAACCCATCACTTTCCATGGAAGTTTAGGCAAAAACTCCCACTTAATAACCATCCATCCACGTTAATTGTTCTACAACA
Organism: Dermatemys mawii; assembly: GCA_007922305.1. NCBI lineage: Eukaryota > Metazoa > Chordata > Testudines > Dermatemydidae > Dermatemys > Dermatemys mawii. Next base: position 29,027,123 of record ML677343.1, on the reverse strand, counting down.
GTCAGTGTCCTCATTTAGCTTTGCCATTCTTGGGATTATTTCAATAAGCCAACTGGAAGTCCTGAAGCAAATGCGTGTGCACATTGACAACTACAAGTTACACAATAATGAACCTGGCAAGGAGATCTGGTGACATCTGGTAGAGCACAGAGCTTTCACAATCTTCTGATCCACAGTAACAAATTGACCCTTTCTGTGGCCTGGACTGAGCAGAAGAGTCTGATTTTTCAAAAAGCCTGAATCCAACTTCTGATGTTGTAGGTGTGATTTTGCACCTGCAACTAAGCTTCACTAGCCATGTAACTGCCTGCTTTATGAGTACAGTGAGGTATAGAAGACCTGAATGCATTCGGCTGTGTCTGCAGTTACCTCCAGGAGCCCAATTATGGCCATAGAATCTGAGTTGTGGTTTCAAAATCAGGCAGAGATGATGTGAAAACTACAGTTAAGAATCAGATGCATCCGATGAAGTGGGTATTAGCCCACGAAAGCTTATGCTTTAGTACTTTTAGTTAGTCTTTAAGGTGCCACAGGACTCTTTGTCACTTCTACAGTTAAGAAGCAAGTTATGAATGTTTTGAACCATTAATCAAAAAAGCCCTGGCTACCTGCCTAGCAAAAGAAATTGAAGTGAATTATAATAATAATAATTAATATAATCTATTTCTGCACATGCTCATTATCAGAGAAACCCAAGGAATTTTACAAACATTAATGCTTTCCCTTAAAGGAGTATTGAGGGCTTAAATATTAACTCTATTTACTAATCGGTAAACTGAGTCCCACAAAGTTTAACTCCTTTGCAAATCCCAGCTTTAGACTCTTGACATTTAGGGCTTGTCTACACTGCTGCTTAAGCTGATGTAACTACCGCTTAAATCAATGCAAATTATATTGACTTACAGCAGTGTCTGCACCACACTATGTTGGCAGGAGATGCTCTCCCACTGACAAAGTTTCTACCTCCCATTGAGGTGGAGTAATTACCTCAATGGGGAAGCGCTCTCCCACCAACATAGCGTGTCTTCACGAGATGCGCTACATCAGCACAGCTGCATCAAGGCAGCACAGTAGTGAAGACAAGCCCTCAGTGGGATATGGCCTTTTACTCTCTCCACTTAAAATTAACTTTTTACTCTCTACAACTTAAACACACTTACTCTACACTTCAAATGTATATTGACCTTGCTATGTCATACCCCGGAGGACCACAGTTAAGCCGATCTAACCCCAGGGCCGATGTGGCTACATCAATGGAAGAATTCTTCCATCGACGTAGCTATTGCCACTCAAGGAGATGGAGTTCCTATAGTGACAGAAACCCCCCTTCTATCCATGTAGGGAGCATCTATTCTACAGCACTGCAGTGGCACAGCTACGGCTCTGGAGCTATACTGCTGTTGTGCCCATAATGTAGACATGCTCTCGGGCTTCTTTGAAAATTCCAGCCTATATAAATTGATGCAAGGTCACACAGCAAGTCAGTGCTAGGGCTAAAAGCAGCCCTCATTGTCCCAATTCCTAAGCATTAGATATATTTCCTCCTTTGGCATATGGTAAAGTGTACAGTGGCAGAAAAATTACATGGAAGCATTGTGAAAGAAAGCAGGGATCCAAGCTTCACTACCCCAAGCTATTAAATCAGGAATGAGAATGAATGTGAATATTACAATAGGGTACATTCATTTAATCTCAACACCTTGTCACATTCCATTCTCCTGTGTCAATTCCACCAGTGACCAAGAACACCTTCCCTCTCTCAGCAACCTCAAGGCAATTCTCCACTACAAACATTCAACTAGTGCCCTGAGAACCTCTAAACACATTCCATTCTCCTCTCTGGGCAGGTCGACACTACCTGCCAGATCGGTGGGTAGCGATCAATCTTTCAGGGGTCAATTTATCGTGTCTAGTCTAGACGTGATAAATCGATCCCCGAGCACTCTCCTGTCGACTCCAGGACTCCACCACCATGAAAGGCGCAGGTGGAGTTGACAGGGGAAGGGCAGTAATTGACTCAGCACCGTGAAGACATCAAGGTAAGTCGACCTAAATATGCCAACTTCAGCTATGCTATTCTTGTAGCTGAAGTTGCGTATCTTAGGTCGATCTCCTCCCTTTCCCCTCCTGCCCCCAGCAGTGTAGAGCAGGGTTCTGTCACTTCGATCTGCAGCCTGAAAACTTCTAATCACATTCTGTTATCTCCAGCCAATTCTACCAAGGAGCTAAGAATATTTAATGCCTTTCAACTAACCATCCCTTTCAACTAACCAGTCTATATATCCTGCTACATTCTCCTAAGCCAGTTCAACCAGCGACCTGAGAAGGTCTGGTCACATTCTAGTCTCCCACATCAGTTCCTTGAACAACTTGAAACTTGTAATCTCTCCCAAATCACTCAGTAACACATTCACAGCCTCAACTCCCAGGAATCAAAATTAACAGAAGAGGTAGATTCTTGGCTTTAGGCTTAAAGGCCCTTTAAATAAAAAGTGAACATTTAGGAAGCAATAAGAGGATAGTTAGCGTTAAGGAGAAATGGTTATATTCCAGGGCTTTTGCTCCACAATTTCAGATGCTGCTTACTCTATGGTTATTAAAATGTACTTAATGATTCATGTTTTTTAAATAATGCTCTATGTCCAGAGATTCTATAGTAGGATTTTCAGAAATGCTCAATTTTGGCCTAATTTTGCTCTGTTTGAAGTCAATGAGATTTTTACTATTTACTAATTCTTTAAATCAAATTCTTTAGTTTGGAGTATACAATTCATTTTGGGCATCTTTCACAAATCAGAAATCCAAGGAAATTTTCACAAAAACAGGTGGCAGCTTTAGGTCCTGGCAAATGCTAGTTTGGATAGCAACATCCTGGTTCCCTAAATTCCAAAATGCCAGTTTGTCAAAACCAGATCTGCTTGGGAAATAGGAGTGGAGTTGATAACTTTCTCAACTTGAAAAAATATCAAGAAATACAAGTTTTGAAATTTTCAGAATATTTCAGATTAACATTTTTAAAATGTCAAATTCCAGTTTTTGTGGTTTGAAATCACTTTTCAATTAAAAATTTAACCTAATTAGTCCAGAAAAAGTTGAAATCAAACACTCATTATATTTTACAAAAAAAACAAAACACATTTTGAAATTATTGAAACCAAACATTTCAATTGACCCAAACCAAAGAAAATAGATGTATGTGTTGGTTCATGAATATTTTTGAAATTTTGACTTTTTTGTCTGATTTTAGATAAAATTAGACGGAAAAAATTACAAACTCAAAAATATTTGCAGGATGGAAAAATCAGTTCCCACCCAGCTCTATTATTGTACTCCAGACCCAACATTCCAAGTTATTGATGAGTTTCATCAAGATGAAAACATTTTAGGAACACAAAGTTTCCAGGATTGCACCTAAACATATTCAGCAGTAGGTCTGGCAGTAGTGATCATACTTTGTAGTGATGATGATACAGCCTCGGAAGACCACACCCAAGGCATGTTCTGAGTCTGAATAATAAATATGTTAGATCTCTTCCACGTACTGTAAGAAGACAGTGTTTTTGCCACATTCTGGAAAACCTGGTTGCTATTACAGATAAGCTTGCTAAAATATAGTAATGAAGAAATGCCACATTCCACAGAGTTGTATTTAATTGTCTCAGTGTGTTATGGTGATATAGTGGTGATATAATGGGTGCATGTAACCAAAGGGTAATGCAGAAATGTTTTCACTATTACCATAGCTATTGAACAATCAGAAGACAAGATTTTTTTCATAAACCTAGAATTCTTCAGAGTCAAGAACTGGATTCGAATTTTTGCGCACTCCATTGGGCAAGAAAATGATGCACACTTTTTGCATTCAATATGGTGTGCAGTCAGTCAAGAAACTGCTGTAGGTGAATCAAAATACTTTCTACCGGTTTGAAAAAAAATAAAAAATAAATGACAAAATCAGCAGCGTACTCATAAGTTGAACTTCAGAGATTTTGATTATGTGAAACTTAGAGAGTCACCAAACTGCAGTCAATATTAAATGAGTAAGCCAACATTTTACAACCATTATTGTAAAAATCTATTTTTAAAATGATGCTACAAACCAACTAATAGCGCTGATCAACTAGATTTCAATAATTCCAGGCAATGAAACATGACAAGTCTTGTAACTACTCCATGCTAACATCTAAGTTACAGTCTTGCTGCTTCCTATTACAAAACAATTCCTATGCCAAATTTTAGCACACTCATTTTGTCTAGATGAGACACAGTCAAAACTTTGCCAAATGATTTGATCTCAGTGGGTCAACTCCTGGCTCCACTGAAGTCAATGGCAAAATTCTCAGTGAGCTCAGTGAAGCCAGGATTTCACCCAGGGTTCTTAATGTCGGCATAGATTACTCACCCTTAAGATATCTGATAAGCAACATAATATTTTCCTTTAGCTGCTCAACCACACAGCCTGAGATTTCACATGTATTCAGTGTGGGGGCAGGCAGAGAACCCGGTTAAAGTGAGTGGAATCAATAGAGACAGCCTTTGCCCAAATATCTTACAATCTAGGTACAGAAGTATCACCAGCAATGTCCCATCAAGCAGGTGATAGATGATCAGGTGCCGGAGATACCATAGTAAATAGCAAGGCAGTGTTTTTCATAGGGTAACTCAGGTCAACCAGCTGTTCAAGGCTTTCAAGCAGCATCCCTGCTGAAGCATTTTCCTAATCTATGACAGCATCTTGGTAGAAAGGTCTTTCCTGCCAACGGATGCTGCTTAGACACACCATAATACTCCAGTTATCTCTTCACTTGTGAACCAGTTGGAAATGTGTCAAAGTGCATCCGATAATATTTGATGGTGAAACTGCTATTGACTTTATTGGAACAGGATGAAGGCCCTCATTAACATTGGTATCATACTCGGCATCTGTTTGGAGACTGACCATTTAACTCCAGCTTGTTCTATCAATCTCAATGGGAGCATGATCAAGACCTAATTGTGAGAGCTATGAGGGACATGTTGGTGCTGAACAAGAACAGTGCTGGATCTATATTAAATAATACTTTACACTTCTAGATAGTACTTAGCCCTCCCGGGGAGCAGGGGCCTGGACTAGATGACCTCTCAGAGTCCCATGATTCTATAACTCTCCTGATTCCAGGTTACTACAGGGCTAGTATCACATTCATAGAATCATAGACCACAAGGGACCACCAGCTCATCAGTAAATTAAATCTCAAAAACACTCCTGTGAAGCAGGTAAGTATTATTATTGTGTGTATTAGGCTCATCTTTTGAAGATGCTGTGCAGGTTTCTTTGATGATGAGGACAAAGGTCGTACATGGGTGATCGTTTTGTGAAAAGTGTTTCTCCCTGGGTGTTCTGATGTGACCAACCTTGTCTCTCTAATATCCTAGGACCAAAATAACTAAAACAATACAGTCAAGAATATTGAACCACGACATTTCTTTCCCCTGCCCCACTCCCGCTTTTTGGAGTCAAAATGGCTTTTTGTTTTTAAACTTTTTGGAAATTAATCTTTAAAAAATGTAAAGGAATAATGTTGACATTGAAATGAAATGTTTCAAAATAATTAGCAAAATGAAACATTTTGATGGACCCAAAACGATTTTTTTTCTCAGATTTTTGGTTCACGAACAATTTCAAACTTTTGATTCTTTATCCTGATTTGGGATGCGAAAATTTTTTGAAATGTCAACAGTTCTCTTGGGATAGGACAACTGTTTCCCACCCAGCCCTCAAGAGAGCCACGTGGTGGTAGATGTAGAGGAAGAAAATCGCTGCCTTGAGGAGCTTTTAGTCTTGATAGATAAGACAAAAGGTGGGATGGGGAAATAGAGGCTCAGTCATGCCAATACCTTGCCCAAAGTCACATGGTGGTTGACCCAGGGATAGAATCCAAGCACCCTGTGCTTCGCAGGCTCTTCCCTTGACCACAAGACGACACTCCCACTGTAGCGTGTTATGGATGATGCCCTACAAAGTTCATATTATTCTGTACCCGACAGTGAATTAACCGTAAAGAAGCAAAGGGTCTATACACTCATTTAGAAAAATAGATACGAAATGGCCTTTCTGCTTCAAGAAAAGGGTCATGGCTCGACATTACATTCCCAGCTGCTGAAATAAATAATGGGCTTTCTGCAGCGAGAAAGCAATAAACGTTTCGTTGTGATTCATGGGGAACCGTCTGCTTCTGCTCTGTAAATGGAAACATAGTTGTGACATCTGCTGCTGCGGGAATAGGAAGAGAGAGACAGCACCTGGCTTTAAAACAACAGAGGACACAAAACCTTACAGCACCTACCTTCTTTCTTCATCCCTGCCCTGAAACACTTCTTCAGCCGGCAGTACCTGCATTGGTTTCTCTTGTCTTTGTCTATCACGCACTGTCTGCTGAACCTGAAGAAAGCAGAGCAAATGTTGAGGGAAGTCCTGTAAATTATCATTAGGTGTATTATAGTAGCACTTGGAAGCCCCAGACAAGATCAGACTCTCATTGTGCTTCAAGCTGTAGTGAAATACAGCCCCTGTCCTGAAGAGTTTACAATCTAAGGGCAAGCCTATACTACAGCAATGCAGCTGCACCAATGCATCTGTCTGATGAAGACACTATGCCGATGGGAGAGCACTTTCCTTTTGGCATAATTACTCCACCTCGGCGCGAAGCAGAAGCTGTGTCAGCAGGAGACATAGCACCAAACTTTCATCACTTTGGGGGAGGGGGAAATGGGACTTTGTCATACCCCTGCGTGATCTAAATGATATTGACTTAGGCTGTAGTGTAGACGTGCCCTAATTAGACAAGGCAGACCATGAGTGAGAGGGGAAGCAACTTGCCCAAGGTCACTGGCAGACCTGGGATTAGAACCCTGATCTAACAGACCCCTAGGCTAGTGGCCTAGCCACTGGACCATAAGTAAAAAGGGCAGCAAGTTGAAAATGTCAGGTTTTGAGCTACAATCAGTGTAGAAGGGGAAGGGCAGTCACTCTCACTACCATAGATTATAGCCTGAAATTAAAGCACAACAGTAATGTCATCATTCCGACATGGAACTCCACTTCCATCATAATTAGTGCTGGTCAGAAATTTTATGACCAACCGTTTTGGGGGGCACAGGTAGAGGGTGGAATCCTGGGTGGGCAGTTAGGGTGGGGGTTCTTGGAAGGGAGCGGTCACAGGACAAGGAACAGGGGGTTCAGATAGGGGATGGGGTCCCGGGTGGTGTGGTTAGGAATGGGGGGGTCTCTGGAGGGGACAGTCGGAGGACAAGAAGCAAGGGGGGTTGGATGGGTTGGGGGTTCCGAAGGTGGCAGTCAGGGGGCGGGAAGTGGGTGAGGGTCAGACAGTGGGCGGGGCCAGGCTGTTTGGGGAGGCACAGCTTTCCCTACCCGGCCCTCCGTACAGTTTTGGAACCCCGATGTGCCCCTCGGGCCAAACAATTTGCCCACCCCTGCTATAGATGGTCTTGGTGATGGGAAGAAGTGTGTGATAGGAGTCCCTCGCCATAGTGCACCAGGAGATTTAGTCTTGCCAGACAGCCCTGCCCATAGGGGAGAATGGGAATCAGGAAGTCATAGAGTTTAAGACCAGAAGGGATGGCCAGATCATCTAGTCCAGGGTAGGCAACTATGGCACGCATGCCAAAGGTGGCACGCAAGCTGATTTTCAGTGGCACTAACACCGCCTGGGTTCTGGCCACCGGTCTGGGGGGCTCTGCATTAATTTTAAATGAAGCTTTTTAAACATTTTAAATACCTTATTTACTTTACATACAACAACAAATTAGTTCTCTATTCTAGACTTATAGAAAGAGTCCTTCTAAAAACATTAAAATGTATTACTGGCACGCGAAACCTTACATTACAGTTAATAAATGAAGACTCGGCACATCACTTTGGAAAGGTTGCCAACCCCTGTCTAGTCTATAAAATACAGGAAAGTCAGGCCTCCAACACCTGCACACTAAACCTAACAATTGAAATTAGACCAAACTATCGCAGCCCACAGGAGCCACAGACTATTAAGTGCCACAGGTAGAGAATAGGAGGGACCGAGGTTCACCTAATGCCTGAGGCCCCCACAGTGACAGGGAAATGATTAGGTGTGATTTATTTTCTTTTACTGGAAACCACAAGCTTTTCATTTTTCAGGCATTTAGTTTGTCATCAAAATTTTCAGCAGGAAGCAGATGTTCTTCACAGAAATGTTTAGTTAGTGGAAAACCCAATTTCCTGTCAAAAAAAGTAATTTTGATGAAAAGCGATCAACCAGCCCTAGTTTCGACTTGATACACATTGGCAGGGCAATGTGAATCCAGGCCTCCCCAGCTGTACCTGTTCTCTGGCTAGATAAAGCACTGTCAGCCTCTGGAGACCACAATCTGGTACAATTCATGAGCAATAAGTACACGTGATAACTTTTAAAAAGTGAGACCAAGCATGAATCTACCATGGGAGAAAGCTGTGCTCCGGTATGGTCAGAAAACATCCATTATAAAAGCTGCGGTGGTTTCACAGAATGGCACAGAGCCTGATTAACAACTCACAAACTTGCTGAGGAATTAGCCTCTGTGATGAACAATGTTGCTCTGAGCTCAGCTAAGGACAGAGTGGCCCAAATAGCGATTCACAGGGTGCTTGTCATTGAGTAGGATTTGAATCAGAGGCTCTTCCTACCGATACTAAGTATCACCTTGTGATTCATGGATTACAAGGGGGTAATACAGCAAAATGGCTATTTTATTTTGGGAGGAAAGGAGCAGCAGGTTCTGAGAAATCCAAAGAGATTTCCATTTTCCTGCTGGGATTAAATATATTTGATTGTGGGGAAGTGCAATCCACAAACTCATAGTCTTCTGTGGATGGAGTATTCTGGAGTGACGAGTGCCTTCTATGCAGGTTCATCTAAAACAGTGGTTCCCAAACTGGGGTTTGTGAACTCCTGGGGGTTAACGAAATGTTACAGGGAGTTTTTGGGAAAAAACTTCCCTAATGGTGGACAGAGCCCGGAGCCTTGGGGACTTCCAAGAGCTAAGTAGATCAAAGCAAGCATATCTATCTCACTGAGGAGACTTAAACTTTAAGACTCTTTATACGAAATAGAGAGGGAGGTGGATATTTTTTGCTGTTTTTAAAATGAAATAGGCTGCTAGTGTTGTTTTTAAATTACTATGAAGAACAAGTTTAATCTTTGTTGTAATGTGTGTTGTGTGCCTGGACTGCTCAAGACCTGAATGCTTGTGTAGGAGAAACTTTTTGCGTTGGCTTCTTAAATACTCCTTAAAAACACATCTGATACTCCTTGATGCGATATAGGAACCAGGGGCGCTAGTACCGGGGTTGGGGGGCAACAAGAGTCACATGCCGCCCCCGTGTTCGTGCAACCCTCCCGCCCACAGGCTTCTTCCTTTTTTTTCCAGTGGCCCCTGCGGGCCCCTTCTTATTTCCGGCAGTGCCCCCCAGATCCCAGGGTGCAAACAGGCTTTGCCCACACAACCTCTTTTTCTTTATAACAGGCTTAGTCAAAATACAAGCTACAAAAGTGAGATCTCAGAAGACTGTTGCCGTTTTCATAATGTAATAAAAATATTGCAATGATAAATAATACTTAATAGTGCGTAATAAGCAAGTCATAAAAACACATTTTATATTCCCAAGAGCACTACTTTTACAATATATGCTGAGGTAAGGGAGAAAATCCCTGGAAATATTCATTTTTAGGATGGGGTTCACAAGACTTGAAATTTTAGTGAAAGGGGTCCGCGGGTTGTTAAAGTTTGGGAACCCCTGATCTAAAACAAACAGGGAGGCACGTATTTTACAGATTTGGAACTCCTTTAACTGAGGAATATTGCTGCAGCAGAATGAAACTTCTCGAGTTCCAGTTCTTTATGAAAAATCCTCTATACTTTTTCCTCCCCTTCTATTATGTAAACATCATCTTTCTAAGGTCAACTAAGATAACTGCTGTATAATTTATGGCCCATTCCTGGTAAATAATTCTCCTGAGTATACTCCTGCATGCCAGAATGTAGATGAATCATAACTGCCCCATTTTTGTCATACAGCGGGACTGTAGAATAATGGCAATATGCACTCCTTTGTGTGTTTTTAATAAACAACATGAAAAAAGAGGGGAGGGCAGGCTTGGGAGATGACCAGTTTTGGAGACCTGCAGATTTAAATTGTAATTAACACAGAGAAAATGCAATAATCCCCATTTGGAAACCAGGCTGTGAAACTTTGGCTCCCTGCCACCGTGGCATTCGCTAAGATCGTTGGGTCAAACTTCACCGATCGAGAACCTGATAATAGTACTTAGTGCTTTACATGCATTAACCAATCCTCACAAGTTCCCTGGGGATATAATTGTCCCCTATTTTACAGGTGGGGAAAGTGAGACACAGAAACATCAAGTAGATTATTTCGGGTAACGGAGGGAATCAAGGCCAGAGATGGAACTAGAATTCAGGAATTCCCAGCTCCCAATCCTGTGCTCAGAAAACCAGATGTCATTATGATTCTGTACATTACTGTGGCTCAAATTGAGACAGAGGCCCCATTGTGCCAGGCACTGTACAGAAACATAGTAAGAGATGGTCCCTGCCCCAAAGAGCTTACAGTGCCAAAGCCCAGCAGTGCTTAATACCTGCACGAATAGACGTGATTCTTGCGGACACTTCTCCTGAAGAACCCTTTGCAGCCATCGCAGCTAGAAGCCCCGTAATGTTTCCCAGTGGCGCGATCCCCGCAGATGGAGCACAAGGAGCTGATGCCGTTGGCAAGCAGGCTGGTATTTGTCGACTCTGCTGCTATGGCTTCTGCAGACCAGACACAGAGTCAGTTAGGCCTTTTCAGCAGGAACCAGGGTGAAATGAAAGCACTGAGATACGCATACAATTGTACACACCCGCTCTCCACTCTGCATATGTGTACACACACCACCCCTGCACCATTGCTTCCGGGCAGAGGGGAACCCATACCATTTTCAGGACCCTCGAAGTACTAATAAGTACATGCACAGGACCATTTTGTTGAAAACAACTTCTAAATTTCTTCCAACAAGCGCAGAAGCCACATCTACTACTGCCTCCTATCAAGGTTCATGAATGTCTTTCCAGGGACTTTAATGGGAGCTGTTTGGGTGTGTAAGTTAGGCAGTTAGATACTTAACATTAAGAAGCCACATCTCATGAACTCAGAAAACTTGCAAGCACAAGTTTGTAGAGGATGAATTGACACCAATGTGAAAATTTGGCCCTCACAATTTAGCCATTTTTGAAAATTTGGCACTGACTTTAACCCAAGACCAGCCTTCCTCTTCATCCTTATAATTTGTTGGTGTAGTTTGGAAATGAGACACTTTTGAAAAGATCCAGGTGATGCAGATTGCATCTTTAGGGGTACCTAAGTGGAAGGTTTGTGTTAGCATTAATCAGGACTGTGTTTTTCAGTATATAGGGCCTGACTCTGTGATGTGGCGAGATCATCATCAAAGTCAATAGAATTGGAGGACATTCAGCACTTCCCAGGATCAAACCGATAGTGGGGAAACCTTCATTTATATCATGCTGAAAAAGAGAAAACCTAAGAGAGAATAGCAAGCCCAAACAAGAAGAGGGAATACAGGACACCGAAGGATACTTAGAATAAAAACTCTGAGCACATTCTTCCCAGGTAGAATGGATAGCCATCAGAGGTGGTCAAAAAGTGCCAATTGTTTTACAGGAGAAATTTCAAAAAGAAATTTGCTTCATTTCTTTTTCATCAAAATTTCACATAAAAAAAGTTTCTATCATGAAAACCTAAAAATCTTTTGTTTTAAAAAACTGAACTTTTTTTTTAACCAAAAATCCAAACATTTTTATTGTAAACTGACCATTTTTACCCAAAAAAGGACATTTGTTTTTGATGAAACATATTTTTGCTGAAGATACTTTTTCAACCAAAAAAGGTCTACAAGCTCTAGTGACTTATTCATGAAGTATTCATTATCATGGTAGTACCCAGAGAGCAAGCCGGTTAGGGTCCCAATCTGGATCTTGTTTCAACATTGTACAAATGTAAAAAGTGACAGCCCTGGCCCCAAAATGCTTATAAGCTAAATGACAAGGTGTAATGTCATTTGGGATAGGGGAACACAAGGTAGCATAATACAATAAATAAAGAAGAATTAATAATAAGTGCATAATTCCTTGCCAATAGTATATAAAGGAATCACAATTTGCTACTTTTCAAATTCTATGAGGTGCCCAGCTTTTACCAATGTCAATGGGTGGTGACTTGTCAGCCCTTTGGAAAAAGGGATAAAGCCCTTAGGCAGCAGATAACCCAACTTTACACTGATCTTGCCATTCTTACAATTGTGACGGTTAAGTATAGAATGAACTCTACTGGAACAATATCTCCAGTGCACTGTATTGTGTCAATATCGGCTGCAGTTTCTTGATCCACCTATTTCTTTTCTGAACAAGCATATGGTTATCCAGGCCACAGTAAACAAAGTTTCATGGGTTATTTGATTCTGAGTTCCAGTAAAAAAAGGAGTTGCACCACAAAAATTATAAATAAGGAAGTCAGTTCTCTCAAAGGAGAGAGACAGAATTTGGATCCAGTGGGCTTTTCATTTTCAATAGAGCCCAGTTCTTATGGGCAAATATCCCAGCAAAGGGCCAGACTGTGAAACCCTGGAGAGCTCTTATGCACAAGAGTAATTGTGTTGAAATCACTGGATAAGTAACTGCTCACAACATCAGTGAGGATTTCCCTACCTGGTCTTAAATCAACGGGGAGTTTTGCTTGGGCAAAGGCTGCAGGCTTCAGACTTTTGGAGCCCAGTTCTGCTAGCCTCTTTCACACCAAGTAGCAGCTCATCTCAGCAGAAGTCCCATTGATTTTCAGTGAGCAAATTGGGCATAATCTGGCCCTTTAACACCACGCTGGTAATTTACTGCACCTAAGCACACCCACAATGTTGATGATCATTAGAGCCATTCAAAAAAAATTGAATGAAACATTTTCTCATCAGAAGAGGTTTCATCAAAATTTTCTATGAGAAAAGATCAATTGGAAGAACGTTCCTTTGGGAAATGAAAATTAAACATTTCATTTTGTTTCAAGTTGGCATTAATCTCTGCATCTGCCTAGTGGGAGTTTTAGTTTTGGGTTCCCCGTCCTCCTCTATGGGCCCAATTCTGGCCAGATTACACCTCCCATGATATACTACAGTCTCTCCCTGTGGCTGAGACACCATGGTGCATCATAGGAGTGTCATGATCTCTTTGAAGTTAAAGGCCAAATTCTGCCCTAATTTACACCCATGAGAAGGCCACTGACTTCAATGGAATTGTATAGCTGTAAAATTAGGTCAGGATTCATTAACCCAATGCAGCGTAAATCAGTCCAAAGTTCAGGCCACTGTGTGCAATAACATATCCCTTTTTCAGAAGATGATAGTGATATGGTTGGCAGTAGTTAGCAGCTCAGCCAGTGTGCGTACAAATGTCAAATCACTATTTATACCCCTGTCACAAACTACTGACTGACTCCGAATAAGGAAGAGCAAAGGAGTAACAAAAATCCTGTTTTCATGAAAATGTCTCTAGACACGTGCTCAAGTGGCAAACATTGGATCTGGAATTCCAACCTACACAAAATTTGAGGGTACTTGGGGGTGGACTGAGTTCTACTAAGAAAGGCAGACATACATAGTCACTAGATTTAAGATTAGCAGCTGTGTTAGTCTGTATCCATAAATAAGACGAGAAAGACTTGGGGCACCTTAGAGATTTGATTAGTCTCTAAGGTGCCACAAGTCTTCCTCATCTTATGGTCACTAGAGGACATATACTTAGTCCAACACAAAAACACTGCATTGTGTAACTGCCGCAGTTGCTCATCTCCATAATATAACAGAACTGTCTTTGAACAGAACCTTTCTTAAAACCTTTCCTGTGAGACATCTGTTGATCTTTAGCTGGAAAGATGCACCCGATGGCATTCTTTCAAACAGGGACCAGTCATTAGATACAGTCTGAAAAGCTGATCTTAGTCCTGCATGGTTTCTGGATGGAATAGAATTGTCATTGCAGTGAAAATATCAGTCTACTCCTTGGGAGTATCACTGAGGCTTATTTGCTGCCAAAATTCTCTGGCAGAAAAATTACTCTTGAAATCCAAGACTTGCTGGAACTTCAGAAGTGATGTATCATCGACATAAAATCTGGGAATTTATAGCCTAGCCTAATAGCTAAAAATTATATGAAAATCTGTGTCAAACTCAGGAAAGTTCAGATCTAGAGTGGAGACCAGAAATGATCTCTGGTATATACTGTGTATAAGTCAATTGCACAGCATGGCTGAAATGAAGACATTCAATTATTCAGTTACAGGTAATGAGAGAAAGGATGGTCTTGTAGTTGAGAGTGAAGATCAAAGTCTGACTTAAATGGCTCACCATGCTGATATGATTAGGTATGTCTGTTTCCGCAGCCAACAGTACACAACGGAGTGATGCAGCTACCCTCGTGTCTAACCACTTTTCACTTCCCTAACTTTATGGAACAGGTACCCATCCTGCAGGTGCGTGAGCAGGAGATAACGAGTCCATGACTACTGTGATGGCAGTCGAGTGCCTTAACCTCTCAGCTACCACTTCTTGTAAAATTTATGCTACCTGGGTTTAATTCCCAGTTTAGCTATTCATCTGCCACTTGACCTTGAAAGGTCACCTCTCTTTCCCCTCCAACCTTTTTGTTTTGTTTATTTAGATTGGGGCCCTGATCTTGAGGGAGATCACTAGATTCGACAGGAATACAAACAATAAATAAGAAGAGAAAATGGACCTTAATCAACACGCAAGATTTGAATGCCCCCAAATTTGGACTAGGGTTCAGAATTCACTTCAGTTCTGAATTTTGCTTTTCAGATCTGCTTCCAGTAATGATAAGGTCTTTAGTGGATATCTGCGGAGGAATGATCAAGCATTCCATCCAGACAGGACTTAGATTACTGCAAAGACATAATAAGTCACATTTTAAAAAACTGTTTATGCAACTGAAGTGATATAGCAAAAGGTGCATACAGGGTGCATATGAGTGTTTAGTTACCAATTTTGTACGCTAAAACTGGATTTAAGTGTCCCAGATTTTCAGTTTTTGTTTGTAAATCTAAATTGGGGGGACACACAAAAATGCGAGTGGCATTGCCAGATTCAAAATGGCAGCATGCACATTCAGAGGCAGGATTGGAGCACACTTTGAAATGCTGCTCTGATGCAATTCAAATACATAATACATCAGTTTTGCAACCCCCAACAATCTGAGGTATTTTAAAGATCAAAATCAAAACCAACCTAGATTAACTGTTCCTAAACCCACACAGTAACTGACCTATCAGAGAGCTAGCAGCATGGACTAAGCTCCTTACAAGCGGCTGGATACCTTGTGGAATATTCAGACATTCACAGCCTTTGACTGGCAGAACATTTCTTATTGCTTTACAATTATCTTCATTAGCTGGACTTGTCCTTAACTATGACTGTACAAGGGTCAGATTGCAGCTTGTCTGAGAGTGAGATTTTAAAAGGGTCATGTTGAGCTCTTCATACTCAGTTTGGTGGTTGAAGGCTATGGTAGGTAAAGGAATCACCAAAGACAGGAGCTTTATTTATACTGCAATTGGCCAAGTCATTAATGTAAATTTACAGGAAAAATGATAACTGTGATGAAATATGGGATGAGCACCACATAAAGGACTAAGTAACAAGATAGATGCAATTGTAACCAAAATAAAACAAAACAGTTACAGGAATATTTCTCCAGTTAATAACACTGTATAAAGGAAAGAAAAGACTAACATTGTTTTTCCTTTTGTTTTTTCTTTGCCACTCTTTCTATCTGAAATAGACAAAATTTTAATGCCCTCTTCCACTCCCACAATGGACTCCTTTATTCATTTCTGAATTAACCATTGCTACATTAACCACATTTGCCTATTATATATAAAGTACTAAAAAGATAGAAGATTCAGAATTAATGCCTAGGCTTTCCTCACATAAAAGGAAACTATAATAGCTAAAAAAAATAGGGTTAACTTATGAGTTGGTTGAAATTGTTCAATCAATGGCAAATTTTGATGACAAATGGTATTTCAAAGAAAGCAAAAATGTTTTACAAAAATGCACCAGTTTCCTTGAAATTTCCCATTTTTTGACAAAAGTTTTAATTTGTGTTGGGAAAAATACTCTCTCTTGCTTTTTTACTTCTCCTAGTTTCCAACTGAGAATAGCAGAAAAGCAAGAGAGAATAGGTTTTTTTCTCATGAAAACAAAAAATGCAATTCTTGAAAAATTTCTAAATATTTCATTTTGAAATTATTCATTAAAAATCATATAAATCTTTGAAATAAATGAGAAATGTTTCTTTCTTTTGAAATTTTTATGACATATACTCACCTTTTGGTTAACTAGCTCCACTTTACTTATTGCCCACTTATTAGTTTGTGGGTGCAACTTATCTTTGATAAGCTGTATAAAGGAAATACTGATTTTACGGAAAGCCAGATTTCAAGAGGTGCTTCTGATATTGCTACTGTATTTGACAAATGTCCAATTGCACTAGCTTAACCAAGAAGAACTGACAATTTCACTGAACTCCTTTGAACATAACCTTTCAGCCTAGCTACCATAATTGTATAAACACAAAGCTATGATGATTTTAAATATTCAGAAAACAGTTAGACTAACACCCTCTACTACCGCCATACTTGAACAGATCAATCTTCCTGCTAGCTGGTATCCTCTCTCTTAGAATCGCTATATGTTTCAAGGGAAAGTATACTCCACCCAAACATAATGCATTAGTATATGCCACAGGGGAAATAAGTTCCTGTTCTCAGCTCCTGATCATTTTATGCCTTGAAATATGAGGACCGAGAGCCCATATCTTTTTTAAAAAATCCTAGCTAAGTACACTTACACATTCTATTTTTAAATATAGCTTTATATCTTACTTATATTTTAAAATAAACCCATAATCACTATTGGCTTCTATAATATTTTGCAATAGTGAGTTCCACAGGTTAATTATAAACCACAAAAAGACCTGGAGTTTCCTGTTCTCAATTTTAAATTTGCTGCCATTTAATTTCATTAAAATGATTAATAGATTTTAGAAAGGAGATTAAGGAGTAATTCTATTTAAGTCACTGGATTTATACCAGTGTATGCATGATCAGAATTTTGTAAACTCAGAATAAGGCCTTAAATTAATTAGAATGTATATATATTCAAGACCTGAGCCTGCTTCCATTAAAGTCTATGGCCAAATTTCCATTGGTTTCAGTGGGGCAAACTAGGGTCCTACAAAATGAATATAGATTTCATTCAGACTAATTCCCTGTTTTTTATAAACACTATCTAAAGTGAGAATATTTCTTTATTTTAATACTTCATAAAAATATTGCTAAAACAGATTGGAAAGCCATGCATCCTGAATGCTGTTGCTTTAGAATATATTTTCATGCATAGAGATTACACCTCTCTTTTAAAAACTATTCTTACAACCAGCAGAAGAGGCTACTTACCAAAGACAAACAAGCTAATTTCAAAACAGCTAGATCCCGAGAGAGTCAGTTACTTATTAACAATAAGGCAAATAGCCCAATACCAACCTAGATAGCCTTCACCTTTGGAAAAATTGAGCCTGTAATTTTCACCTAATGAAACAACACAAAAATACAGGGATTTATGTCACAGTTATATTGGATTTGGGGACAATTTGTGGAACGGATAAAAAAAATGTGTCTTGTCGTTCAAGAAGCAAAGGGCAAAACATCTTTACTGAAGACATAATAGCAAATGGAAACCGTTCCATGAAAATAACATGAAATCTAATATACTCAATTTTGAGCTGCCAAACTTTTCGAAAGTCCTTTTCCAAGGGATGAACTTTTCTTGAGCCCAGTTTACAATTCTAATTTTCTTTGAGCCTTTTCATTTTCTTTTGAAGATAAGCCCTGAAATCCTTTGTGTCCCACATAAGCATGCATAATAACTTTGAATTGCAGGCAAAACACATTTGGAAAGCTGTTGTTCCTGATGTCCTTTTGATGAAACCACTAATGAGCAAGTATAAGTGATGCAGTAAGAAATTAATCTTAACTAGAACAAACCTCTTGACATTTCACTCCAGGCAGGCTGGACCATTCCCAATTTTATTTACAACGTTGGCCTTACATTGCCTAATTTACAACGTCCTTCGCCTCACATTTCAGGGGATGGATGACTAGTGTTTTTAGAAGAGCATTTACTATTTAAAATGACATCAAACAAACATCTGACTGCTCCAGTCTCAAATGCCACTGTGCAACTTTCCTGGAGTTCTCTGGACACGGCAGATATTTGCTAGGGTCAAGCACACATTACAGCCATGTTTCTTGTGTGTTGAAAAGACTTGGGTCAAGCTTGGTAAATGAGCTCTAATTCCCAGGTAAGTGATCAGAACATTTGGGTAGTTACTTGACTAGCTAAATACCTTTGAATAAGTGACCCCACTCACAATGTATTTTGTGAGTCACAACATAGATTATGGTTTGAGCAATTTAATCCTTATAACCATCAACATATACTCACTGGTCTTTTTTTCCCATATAAGTATTGCCATACATTTGTGTCTATGTCATTTTAGGAGAACCGTTTTTCTTTGTGTGCAAAGTAATTTCACTGCTCTTTAGAAATAAAAGAGAATGCATATTACAGAGCACCGCAGATACTGAAACTCTTCTGAACAGATTGCCAGCCCTTCTGGGCAGGGTCTTTATTTTCATCATACCTAGCATACTAGGGGGCTGAATAAATAATTAAAAACACCCTACGCATTTCAGCCATTAAGAGAATGATCACACTCTGGCCTGAACACAGCCACAATAAAGACGCCTTAAATAATACCCCTTCCACCCTTTGCCCTGCACTTCCTCTCTATCTTTTCTAGGAGTCCAACTTCCCCACAAAAGGTAACCGGGGTTGTTTAAGAGGAATTGAGCCGAAATCTCACCCGTATTAGTTGGCAGCACCCGCAAGTTTTCAAACTCCAGCATGGTGTAAGAGGAGTCCAGGGATTCGACATAATCTGGCATATCCATATCCATTATGGCTTGACAAAGCTTCATTATTACTTGTCAACAGCAACGGAACAGGCCAAAACAGCCCTGCTGTCAATCATGGCCAAGGTTTCCTTTGCAGAGAGAGACAACCCCAAGACCTTGGAGTGACAAATCATTACCTCGCTCCCCCCACAGTCCCCTCCCAGTGCCAAGAGAAGGCTGGAGGGGAAGAGGTCCAGTCTTTACCTCTCTCTCTCTACCTGCGTGTCTGTGTCCTATATCATGATTATATGACACTGATAAGGCCTGGGCTAAATCAGCTTGGACTGCATCCTCGTTTCAGCACCATGTGGTTTATGGCAATCCCTGTGTAAACATTTTGAAAAGTGTAGCAGTGAGGCATTCACACACTGAACCGAACTTTCAGGGCAAAGCTCTGGGTCGTGTTACTTAGCACTCAGGTCACTTCAATGATATTTTTCTCTGCCATTTGCCTTTGTAAAAATGCCAGGTGAAGTCACTTGAGCCAACTGGGGGTGGAGGGAGAGAATCAGGCTCTTAGATGTCCAGAACACATAAGGCTTCACCTGTGTGTAGTACATACTGCCTAATTCAAAACTCAGTGAAGCCAATGAAAAGACTTCCATTGACTTCAATGGGCTTTCAAACCTCAAGAAACCGGTGAGTACTGCAAAATAAATAAATAAACAAAAAAACAAACAAACTGGACTCTCAGACTTTCATTCTAACCCCCCCCCCCCCCCCCCACACACACACACAGGAAAGTCACGTCTGTAATAGTCATAACCTGTTTTCTCTGTTTGCCACAAACCTTTCAGTTAAGGTGTTTATATAGCCCCTATTACCATGGTATCTGAGCAGTGCCATATAGTCTTTCATGTATTTATACTCACATCACCGCTGTGAGGCAGGAAGGAACCTTTTATAAATGCTACATTTAACAGATGGGGAACTAAGACAGAGAGACTAAGGCCCAGATCCTCAAGAGGTAGTTAGTTGCCTAACTCCCATTGATTTCAATGCAAGTTAGACATCTAAATACCTTTGAGGATTTGGACCTATGTGACTTGCCCAAGTTCACATAGGAAATCCACAGCAGTAGTGACTTGACTCTCCCAAGTCCCAGGCTAGTGCCCTAACCATTGAACCATCCTTCCTTCCCATTCACAACTCTTTATGGAGGTGATTTATTCTTGGTTGGAAGGATGTTTGCAGAAAATGAAGTCTTACAAATACTCATGCATATATGTGTTTGCATGGAGAGTCATGCCTGAAGTCATCATAGCAATCTTGAAATCACCTTAATTTTCCCCTTCCTTTTTAATAAAAGTCTCATTTATCCAATAAGGTATTACAAACAGCGCGATGTGAGATTTAGCTGACCAATCACACCCCAAGAATAACAAAGCACAAGCCATGAAAAGGTGTCGTGGATACAAATAGTTTACAAACAAACCTCAGAGTGAGAGAGCTGTTCATATAAAACATTTGAACAATGACCATAATTATCATAATAATCTAAGTCTGTTCATGGAGAGCTTGCAAACAGAAGAAAGGACTAAGTTCATTGAATACATTAGGTGTTTTGTTCATTTCTAATTGCAACTTGCAACCAGGCAGGTCTCCAAATGCTTACCTGCTGTCCCACAAATTATAGCCCTAAACCTTCCCTCCTTCAGCAATCGAAATGTTGCCAATATAAAAAGACCAGGATCAGAAGATGTTGTGTACAATTGCATATATGGAACTTGACCCATCACTGAAGTGCTGTCAGCTCTGAGGTAACCATGGCAACTATTTAAGGGCAGACAGCTCAGTTTAGAATGGAAGTGAAGATGAGCCCTGCTCCCAGCTGAAACTACAGAAGACTTGTAAGGTAGGCAGATGTAATTAACCAATCCAGAATTTGGGCAGGACACTGGAGTTGATATTACTAGTCTTGTGCCAGGGGATAAATAAGTCCACAAGTGCATTGATAAATGAAAGCCATGATAGAAAAATGAACAACATCGACAGTAGTTTAGACCTTAGTTTTAATTCTCAGCCAATTCTTCTGTCATCATATTGCCCCTAACAACATGGAGGCATTGGTTTAATGCTGACCCAATGGGAGACGGTTACCTCTCCCGAATCACCAATATCTGCTACCTACAGCATCTCCATTCTTCTCCCATCTATTGTCCAGGCTCAATGTTTGAGTGTTCTTGAGACCATGGTCTAAGTTGTTGTTGATAAAGGCCCTTATGGCAGAAGCTATCAGTCAAAGTGAAGCGTTGAAACTATTAAAATAGTTGGAAGAGGCATGCCAGTGTTCTGCACAATCTTTTGATATCCCATTTCTCTTTTGGTTACGGACAGTTCAGGATAATGATAATCTAAACATTTGTTTCTCAATAACAGTCTGTGTTTTGAAGTCTCAGGCAATATTCTAGTTTCTCCTGTCAAGTTCCAGGTGCTCCATATTTTCTTTTATTTTTATTTCAGAGTTTTACATAGAATCTCCAAGATTTTTCTTTATTAAGATTGAGGAGTTGGGAGCAAGAAGACTGGAAATGAAACTCTCACATGTAGTGGTGTCAGTTACTAATGCAAGAGGTTCCAGAGTGGTAGCTGTGTTAGTCTGTATCAGCGAAAACAACAAGGAGTCCTTGTGGCATCTTAGAGACGAACACATTTATTTGGGCATAAGCTTTCCTAGCCCAGGAAAGCTTGTGGTCAAATAAATGTGTTCATCTGTAAGGTGCCACAAGGATTCCGTTATTTTTACTAATGCAATATACATTTATATGTTCGGAATGAGGGACCTATCACCGTCCAGGTGCCTTGACATCTTCCCTCATTTTTCAACTCCATCCTCCGGGACATTGCTTGTGTTTCAGAGACTCCTTCTTTTACAGGCATTTCACGTGATCCAGTTTGACATCCTGTTGAATTTGGAGGGGAGAAGGGTCTTAAGGAACAGGAAGAGGCTTTTCCAAAAGGAAGACTCTTGTCCAAGATTAGAGGGTTGCCAAATAGCCTGAACTCTGAATGAACCCATAATTAGTGGAGGCCAATGTAATCTAGCAAACCTTGTAAAACAACTGAAAAGAACGGTGCCAAAATCAGGTTTTGAAAAATCTCAGATTCACTCTCTTTAACCTCATTTACTCAAGTCAAATTTACCTTTCAGGCAGCAAGGATTTTCCTCAGGTATCAATGAGGTATTGTAGACTTTGCAAAGTGTTAACTATAGATGGGATTTTCCTTGATTTCTCTCTCTCTTTCTTTTTTTTTTTTATTTTTTTTTTAAGAATACGTTGTAACTAATCCCACACAAATGACTCCCTGTTTAGATAAGATTTATTTTTTTATCCTTGGACTCTGCCCTAAGGTGCAAAGTAATGCCAACATCAGCTAAATTAGCATCTGATTAGTCATTCTTGCATTTTACTCAAAACCAGCCTTGACTAGTTCTATTAATCTGGCACATTTTTGTAGGATGCATGCTGGGCCCAATCCGACAAGGTTCTGAGCACCCTTTTGGTGCCATGGAGAGCCAAGCACACACAGTACCTCTATGTGAGCCTTCAGCACCTAGCAGGATCAGGCTGCATTAGAAGGTCAATAACAGAAGATTAGCATGGCTCCAAAAAGCATTCAAGAAAGGAAATAGATCTTCTTAATCTCATTTTATTTGCTTCATAAAAGGAATACTCACAGATACGGGACTATGGGGCTGTTATGTTGATGACCCCCTTTTTATATGATTTTATGAGGAACTATTGTAGATATGCAAGTTCTCAGAACAGAAACAAGTGTCGCCCACCCCCTCTATCTCCCAAGACATCACTGTTTTATTTACTATATATGAGTCAGTCTTTAAAACAAGACTGGCTCAAATTCGTAACTATGGCAGAAAACTCCTAGTGTGCGTTGGCTGTTTGGTAGCCCACAGGAGACAAGCGAGAGACGTCAACCTGGTTCCTCCTGCCCGGGATTCCATCCCACTGAAAAGCACCATGAGAGTCACCAGCTTTGTTGATAGTTATGACGGAGACAGAACGAGCATGGAGAGTGGACCCTGGCTGCCCTAAATCAGGGCTGAGGCTCATTCGCAAGAGGAAATGGGAAGTAACGGACATGCTCTTACACTTCCTATTCTGTGAAATAAAGAGAGATTCAGGATCAATTTGTCACTTTTCACCATCACTCTTGGCCAGAACAGCCAATGGCTCAGACCTAACCTGTCAATATCTTTTCCATGCTGGTGAGCAGCTATTCACTGGAAACCTCCCACTGATTTGTCATTGTTTTCCCACCTCCTCTCTACTATGCTGTTACTGCCCCTTGTTGAGTCACAACTGCGAATAGATGTATAAGTTCTTCAGTGTAGGCAACAAGTCTTCTCAATGGAAGGGGCCTACCTCACTTTTAGGCATCATAATACATAGTAAATAGTGCCATAGTAGTAAAGCAAAGGTCTGTCCTAGCAGAGACCAGGAAAACCTGTAACTGTTTTCCCAGTTACATTCTCAAAAATCCCATCTGAAGAAGCAGACTAGAAAGATTGGACAGAAATCAGACAGAGATTTGTAAAGGCATTAAAGGGCGGAATAGGCACTTAACTGCCATTTACTTTGAACAGGAGTTAGATGGCAATTAGACACCTTTGCCCTTGAGTGGTAGAAAAGGACAGGCTGTTTGGCTAAGCCCTGAAAGGTATTCACTTCCTACTGTGGCCAGCATCTCCCACTGCTTTCTATACCCCAAGTACCTACCCAGGTGGCCATCAATTGAAAACACAGGTAGTAAAAGCCAACCACATGACAACCATAGCCATATGTACTCTAGGGAGAGGCAAAATCTCAAGACATTTATGCTGAGGGACACTGGTGAGGAAGGACTCTGTAAGTGGAAAGGGCTGGGTAATATCTGGATCTCTTCCCTTTCATTATCTCAGAGTTTACTTTGCTTTCAGAAGATGTACAAGAAAAGTAACTCTAGGGTGAGCCCGGTGATTTGAACTCTGGCCTGTAAGGCTTACAGTGTTAGAATAAACCATTTGGGAAAGTGTTGCTAGATTTTTCTTTTCCAGGGCCTGCTGATGGTTCTGAAGTACGCTGACCAAAGATGAGTAAAGCAAAGTTGACACCTCCCTCAGCCCCTATATGCATTGTGCTCTTCTCTAAAGACAGGCCCTTTTGTACCAACTGTTTTGAAATCCCTAAACAGAATTGGCTCAAGTGTCTATAGGGTGAAATTTACCCCTCTGCAGGGGACTAACCCAAGGCCTATCCACCACTTAAATTCTACCTAAGCCATAATTTTACAGATGAATGTGAGCGTTAAGTGGAACCTAGACTATTATTGGTCCCTTGTTCAGGGTGATTTTCACCTTTAAGAAAAAGCTAAGAAACAGAAATAACGCACCAGAGCAGGCCTCACTGTGAGGTCAAGCGGCCTACTCCATGATGACAATGCACCTCCTGCCATGGCTGTCACACTGGCAGGAGAACCTGTGGCTGAGTGCACCATGGCCCAGTATCTGAGGGGCTCCAATTCCAGCCTCTCTCACTGAGGTGGAAGGCCAGTACCCATTACCTGGCATTGGCTGCTTTGGTGACATTATCCACATGCTTCTTCTTTAGCTCTGGATTTGAAACAGACTGCAAAGGAATGAAGAGTTTTCACTGTAATGCAACAAAAATATTTTCAGTGTCATGAGCCGCCAACATAGGCCGGCAGGTGGTTCTGGGGTTTCTTTAAGCTCCAGCCAAAGTCAAGTGTCAGAGAAAGGGAGCCAAATGTTTCAAGTGGACTGATGCATGAAATCAGGCTGCATCAAGTGGATATGATTACTCCCTGCTGGTGTGTAAATACCATAAACCTTTACTTGACACCTATTATAAAGATGAATTGTTAATAGATACTGGGGTGGGAAGTAGCATGTCCAAAGAGAGGAAAACACTCTTAATCCAACTTTTTTTTTTGTTTCCTTTTTATTGTTCCCTGAAATGGTAGAGTCCACCCATTCAAGTTCTTCCTTTCACATGTTTAATGTGGAGTGAAAGATTTTCCCAAAGGATTTCTGATTTATCTTGCCATGGAAAATCCAGTGGGATGTACAGTACATGATCCCTTCTCTCATTAGCTGTGGGAAGGGAACACCCATGCATGGTTTTTGTGTAATCAGTTCAATGGAGCCATTAAATATATAGGGGGAAGAGTAATTAATTCTACACGTCAGTCGTTCCATCTCATGCATTATATGGGGATGTGGCTCAGCAGATTCATGAAAGCAGTCAGACTAGACTGTTGCAATGGTCCCTCTGGCCATAGATTTATAGGTCAAAAGGGATCATTGTGATCATCTAAACTGACCTGCTGCATAACTTTGACCATAGAATTTCACCCACTATTTCCTGCACCACATCTTGTAGCTGGGATAGAGTATATTTTTTTGAAAGACACACAATCTTGATTTGAGTGAATCCACCCCACCTCCCACCCCCCGGGTAAGCTGCAAACTGGATCAGTGTTGAGCCTGACCTTCTGCATATCACAGAGAATTTCAGCAGGTGACTCCTGTATCAGGTCCATATCTTCTGGCTAAGCGGCAGCATATCTTTTAGAAAGACATCTTGTCGTGATCTGAAGACTTCACACGATGAAGAATACACAAGATCCCTTAAGCAAATTGTTCCTGTATGTAATTACGCTCACTGTTACACATTTGCATCTTATTTATAGCTTGAATTTTTCTAGGTTCCGCTTCCAGCCATTGTGCTAGCTTAAAGAGCCTCTATTATCAGAAATCTTCTCCCCAGCTAGGTACCTATAGACCATGATCAAGTCACATCTTAACCTTCTCTTGAATGCACTAAATAGATTAAGCTTCCTTAGCCTTTCACTGTAAGGCAGGTTTTGCAGACCTCAACTAAATCATTCTTGTAGCTCTTTTCTCATCCTTTTTAAAGTGTGGCCACCAGAAATGAAGAATGTCATATACAGTACCCTGATTATACATCCTAGAATTGCATTTGCTCTCTTAAGCAAATTGCAGAACAGAAACTTTCTTATAGCACCATCTTCCTTCCAACAAATACAGCTTTCTACAGTACATGTCCAAAGACACAGCAGGTATTTTATTAGCTGTCTGTAGATAGGTCTGGTGGTAGTATAGACAGTTCTCACCTGAGCTGGCTGTGGGGAAATCATTTTATCCTGTCCAAACAATCACATTTAAATCGTCTTTTATTCCCTGTTCTGGTAACTCATTTGTGCAACAGAAGGAATGGGAAAGGAAAAAGCATGTACTTCTATCCAAAGTTTTCTGTGTCACTGTGTTCCTGCGGTTGTGAGAAGGCAGCAGCCCAGCTGCTGAACACACGAGAATCTCCTCTAGGGACGAGAGCAAAGCTTTTCCATTGTGTCAATATGTCATTTGTGCAAGAAAAACTGTGTGGTGGCCTAAACTTTAGCCAGCTGCACTACTGCATGTCTACTGGAGTCTTGAGATTTGAACAGTGAACGCTGTGCTCTGCCTCTCCCAGAACATAAATGTGGTACCTGTGTCCTTCCCTGCCATCTGGGAAGGATGAAGAAACTGCCTTACGAGGGAGAAGAGAAATGAACAGCGCTGGCCTTACCATGAGGCGAACTGAGGCGACTGCCTCAGGTGCCAGACTCAGGGGGAGGGACGTCACTAGGACCCCGAGTGTAGAAAATTGTGTCTGCTGCTGGTGCAGATGTATTCTCTCTGCTCTAGAGAGATGGTGGAGGGCTGTGGTGGAGGGAAGAGGACACAAGAGACCTTTCAAAATTTTGGCCCATGCGAGGAGGCATGGGGGTTTCATTTGAGCTCCCTGCCTCAGGTGCCAAAATGTTGTAGGCCGGCCCTGGAAATGAAGGATTAAAAGTACCCGCTCAGGGGTGCAGCAGTTAGTGCAATGCCTGTATTTTTTGCCCCTGGATATGATGGGAAAATCTTTTAATTTTCTGCAATAAGGATTGCCCAGTTTTCAGAGCAGGGGTGCATAGTTTATGGCACCCTGTTCCATATTTGGTGTTCAGAGAACATGGTGTCTAAGCAGCTAGTGTATGGATGTAGGTGCTTTGTACAGTAGCCACAAGTGAAATTGGATGGTATAATATAGGCACACAAATTTTCAGGCCTCTTGAATATAAAGATAAATAAAAATTTTCCAGAATAGAATGATTTTCTTAATACTGCCCATTTGCAGCATTGAAGGATTGGGGAGAATGTGTTGGAGAGCCAGAACTTTCTAAGACAGTTCTCTAGTAATAGGTCAATCCGGTTTCTTATATATCAGAATGAGAACAATGATGAGCACGTGGTTTCAATGAGAAGACACACTTACGCCTAGAAGCTAAAAGGATAGTTTTGGACAAAGAAAAGATAATGAATCTTTGCTGAATTTAGTCAGGTTACAGACTTCAAAGAGATCTTAGTTTGATGCAAACCTCCAATTGTTTAGGCTAGGCAACTGGCTGGAGAAGATGTTTTCAGACTTCAGTGTTTCTGTATTGAGCAATATGATCTATTTTTAAATACAAATGAGGCTGTACTGTATGCAGAGCTAGAACACTGAGACGGTTATTGATTCAGACATTTAAGTAAATTAGTGGAAAAGGCAAAATGATTCTAAAAATATTAAACTTTGGTATAGAGATGAGACTAAATTTTCCATCACTCATAAACCACAATGCATATCCATAGAAGTGACAAAGAGTCCTGTGGCACCTTAAAGACTAACTGAAATTTTTTCAGAGCATGAGCTTTTGTGGGCTAATACCCACTTCGTCGGATGCACGGCTACCCCTCTGATTCAATGCATATCTATATACATTTAAGAGAATTTAATAGTATCACATAACATGAGATAATGAAGAAAATTCAAAGATAAAGCCAGAATTCCATTCTGAGCAGAACTGTGTATACAGGATAGGGTAGAATCAAGCTTCAAGTTAAATTTTCCTCCATTCATCAGCTAATATACCAGCGTAACCCACAAACCTCCTGGGTGTAGTGTTCTATCCCATCTAATGGCACCAAGACCACTTAGAGACTAATGAGTCTGCCATATAGCCTCAGCTGAGGGCCATGTGGCTTTTAGCTCATGCAGTTGAGGTTAGTGCATTTAGCTCCAGAAGTTCAATCCTGCCCACCGAGAACTGTGGTCTGTCGGTGTTACACCATTATCACAATAATATTATTTAATAATAATATAAAATATTATGAAGTATTAGATATCTCCATGTGCTTCAAAAATGTGGGCATTTACCCCCATTTTACACATGGGAAAACTGAGACTCAGAAAGGTTAAGTGACATGACCAAGCCTCTTCACCCCAGATCCTCAAAGTTATTTTGATTTCAATGGAGGTTAGGAGCCTAAGTACCTTAGATCTGAGCCTTAGTGTCTGTGCCTCGTTTCCTCGTCTGCAAAATAAGGGTAACATAGATGTTGGGAGGATAAATACATTAAAGATTGTGAGGTGCTCAGATATTGTGGTGATGGGGGCCATATAAGAGCATAAAAGAGATAAACAAAGTTAGGCTCCTAAACCTGTATTAAGACAAGTATAGTTTTTTTAGTTTCTTAAATATAGACTCAAAGTCTAACTTTAGATACATAGGATTGAATATTTTGACCAGAATGTCAATACCAGTGTGCCCCAGTTCTCCATCTGTGAAGTGGGAATAATAATCATTCCCAGCCTAACAAGGGTTTTACAAGGATAAATTCATTATCGTGCGTGAGGTCCTCAGACACCACAAGTGATGGGGGCCATATAATTACCTACTTAGAGAGGTGGTCTCTGGGTGAGCACCATAGCCAAAACACAGAAACCAGAAAACCATTTCTTTTGGGGGAACATACAATTAGGAACAGTGCACTGCTGAAATAATAAGCAGTGTGAAATCACATCATTATTGGATAATTTTATGGCTGCAGACATACATTTACCAAGCCTAAATGGTTATAAAATCAGTCTCCTTATTTCTACAGTGTAATTTTTTACCTCTTGTGTTGTATTTAATGTTGAATAGATTCCTAGGGTATATTTAGCAGCCAAATTCTGTTGCTCTTGTAAGTTATTTCCCTTGGACTACAAAAGCTGCTATTCCACTTGAACAGTGCTGTGCCATTTACTGTACAGTAAGTGGTCATTTGATTTTTTGAGATCTATGGATAAGTATGCTGTCTGTCTCTATTTGGCAGAATTATTAAAACAACAAAAAAGTATTAAAACAACCCTATGGTTAATGGTCTTCTGCCATCCTAAATGGTACAAAGATTGTATCTGTATTATAACATATCATATTTAAATTTTATTTGGGATATATGGTGCAACTCTTAAACGTCTAGATGAAAACTTAAACAAGCAGAAGATTTTATTAGCAACATGCACCAAAGATCATTATTGTTAATTTTTTTTTAATAGACAGGGGAAGAATTAGCCTTTATTATATACTGTATCTATGGTACAACAATTGCATAATATTCTGTATCCCACCCAGTTTCCATCATTAAGTCAAGGTGAGCATTCTTGCACTTCTTACTGGTGGATGCT
This sequence comes from Dermatemys mawii, assembly GCA_007922305.1. Taxonomy (NCBI): domain Eukaryota; kingdom Metazoa; phylum Chordata; order Testudines; family Dermatemydidae; genus Dermatemys; species Dermatemys mawii. Next base: position 28,997,399 of record ML677343.1, on the reverse strand, counting down.
CAGTTCCTGGCATATGTTTATTTCTCCATACCAGTTAAGTTACTGAGCTAATCCCTACTGAATGTAGGGAAAGAAGATTCATACATTCTATCCTCTGAGATCTCTGGTGCAGAAACTATGTTTATTTTTTATTTCTGGATCATATTAAGTATACAGTTGGTGCTAACATAATAAATCATCATCAACAACTGATAGTTTTGTATAAGCAAACTGTTCTACAACGTATGCTCCCACTGCTTTCAGCATATTAAAGAGGTAAATTTGAGAAACCTTCAAAGCGAACAGTATGAGCTGAAACTTAAAAACTACAGTATTTATTTTCTGTCCATATATGCTGATAACAGAGGCATTCAGCTTAGGCATTAACTAATATAATTTCTAAATCAATGGGGACTGAGTATTTTTTGAAACAAACATGACTTCACAAAATGTTCCAGTGTCACAAAATCTAGATTTTTTTTCATCATTCCACCCACCAAAAAGTTTTGGGTGAAAATTTTTTGCTCTATCCAAATCCCATAAGCAGCTTTTGAAAACCTCAGCTCAAAGTTCAAACCTGCAGCTCTCTTTCAGCACTGTCAGAATGAGACCAAGAGCAGAAATGTTACTCTTTGGCAGATATTTCTTTCTCCAGGGCTTTAGCCTGCTTTCACTGAAGTCAATGTCAAATTTCCTATTGAAATCAATGGGAATAGGTCTCTCTGTTGTGCAGCTAGTTATCAGTGATTTGCTGTAACTGGCATTTTAGGCCAGGCATAGCAGAAGCACAGTGTAAAATTCCAGATCATTATTGTTACTTTTTTTTTAAACAGACAGGGAAAGTTATTCAAGATGAAATACTTATCTTTACACAGTATATGCGTGATGGCAATAATTGCGCAGTAAACTGTGCCCGAGTCACAATCCATTATTTTCAAAGTCATAAAGTCCTTATCTACACTGATCTGATGTAGCTTTTAATGTCAGCAGATACTAATGATGGGTGAATCTCAAATAGTTGTTTGGATAACTATCCAGAATAGTACATGAATCCCATGCTTCTCTGAACCTCCTTGGTATTAAAGCTAAGATGGAAATCTTATGAGATCATTTCCTGGCCTGAAATTTTCTGCACTTCCTGATTGCATCTAAGCTAATAAGGAGAGAGCATATCCTGTGGTTTCCTAGTATCACTGCTTCCTGTCTTGTACAGAACTAGTACATCCTATGAAGAGGACATACAAACAAAGGGCTAAATCTTCTGGTTCTAATGCTGCAAAACTCCCATTGACTTCAATGGGAGGCTTCCTCAACTGCAGAATTTCATCAAAATAGAGGACAAAATCCAGCAGCTTTTACTCAGTCCCCATTCAGCAGATGATTGTGCCATTTGGGCACAGTTCAGAATAAAGAACAGCACATATCCAGAGAGAGCCCTGGGAGGTATTCTGTCTCTACCAGTTAAAATGCCTTTTGGAGCTCCTGGCTGGCTGGACATGGCCTCCTTTGTGGGGCGTGGTTGACCTGTTTAGCAGGCCAGAGCATAGCATGCAGAGTTATGTTCTCTCTCCTCCTTGCCCGCTTTGTGGCACCATATGCCTCTGTGAAGAAGGGAAAAAAGCAGCTATTCCCAAGTACAGGGGCTGAGATTCCACTTTTCTCTTTGTGGGATGCCCCCATTTTAGTAGCCCCTTTGCCCTTCACACTGTATAAAAGGGACAGCAAGAATTTGTCCTGCGATAACAACATTCACATTGAAGGCAGTGTACATTTTGATTGACTAAAGCCCTAAGGAAGAGCTGGCCAAATCTTTTTCCAAACCTCGAATACATTTTGGGTTTGGTTTGGTGTGAGTTTTGGGTTGGCTCTTGGTTCATCTCCTGCCTCTCTCAGTTTGGTATGCAACAAGTCATATGCCCTCAGACCCTGAGACGCCAGGATTTTTGAGGCTACTTAGGAAAACCAAAATATGTGACTAGAAGGTCACTTCCTTCATTTTTCTATTTTAAAAGCTCTTTTGCTTCGTTGTCATCAGACAGATTCAGTGAATTCATTGTTTTGCTTTTATATCAATTCAGAGTTGAAGCTTCAATTCTAGCACCCAGGGGAAAATAGAAACAGCAAGGCACGCTCTGGTCACTCTGCTGAGCAAATTCCATTAGCATGAAAACTATTTTTCTAACTTCTTTTTGCCTTTGAGTGCTTCTGCCATGAGGCTTAAGTGATGGATTCTAGTACTTTCAAGTAGCCAAGCGCAGATCACACAAGGACCCTGGTGTCAGCCAAGATTTAAAATTAATGAATTCAGCCATTCAAATTCCCAGTAATTTCAGCACTGTTCTAACTGTTCAGCTGAGGAGAAACATGAACTGTATTTGGGGAATGAAACAAAGATGTTCTGCATTCCTACAGTGACCTGCTGTTCACCTGAAGATTTGCCCTTTGTGAGTTCTTTTAACTTACATTCCTTGACTTTGGTACTATAATTACAATGTATTGTTTCACGGTCAGATTTCCAAAAGAGCTCAGCTCCCATTTAGGCATCTAAATGGAATGGTCTGATTTTCAAAATGCTGAGAACCCCTGAGAACGCTGGACAGATTTTTCCAAAGGGTCCCATATTTTGAAAATATGTCCTCTAAAGCCTTGCAACCTGACCCAAACCTGATGGGACCCAACTTCAAGTGTCAAGTTCAGGCTGGAAAACAACCCAACCTGCTCGGGGCAGTTCGGTTCTGATGGCCTTTTCCTGCCCAAGGGTCATCACATTAGCGGCTGTGTGTCCCACTCCTGCTGACTACTGCCACCTCGCCACGCTGTGTGTGCAGTAGCGTTGCAACTCTGGCTCCGTAGTATCCAACCTTATGCTCAGTGCAGCGGGGGCCAGTGGCCAGCTGGCACTGGGCATACAGTTGCCCCCATACTGACTCCTCAGGCAGGAGGCAGCCTTGGTGGCAATGCAGACTCAGGTTCGGGAGGAAGCATCGGGATTGGGTCCAAAAAATAACTCAACCTGCTTAAGTCAGGTTGGGTGGGCTTGGGTCCGACTGGGCTTAAAAATCAGGCCAAGCAAACCTCTAATATCTGCTACTTTTAGGTGCCTAAATGAGACCTGGGCTCTTCTGAAAATCCTGCCTCTTATTTAGGGGCCTATATAGAGGCTGCTGTTTGTTTGTTTAATTTTTAAGGCAACTTTTCATTTACAAATCTTAATTACTTCACACAAGAAAAGGATTTAAAAGGAGAGCGACAAGCCAAAATCGGAACAAAGCTTTTCAAAATTATTGAAATGGAACATTTGAGTTGACCTGCTCCGAACAAATTCTCAGATTTTTGGTTTGTGAAAATTTGATATACTGACTTTTTGTCCCAATTTAGGACACTAAAAGTTTTTGATATCTTAAAAAACCCCCCAAAAAACAGAAAAACCATTTCCTACACAGGGCTACTGTTCATGTACATTCCCACTTCAAGGGATTTGTTCAAGCCTTCCTCCTGTTTATAAAACTTTTTATTAAACAATCAAGGGACGTAATACTGGTAAAGAACAGTGCAAATAATGACCTATGAAGAGAGAATTGAAAAGCCACAATCAGTTCCCTTTCAGCCCCATCTGACTAGGCACAGTGGAGAATCAAGCCCAATTTATCTGCTACAAATGGCTAAAAAACCAGAGTCCCTGGATTTACAGCTGGAGATTTAAGGATTCTAGGAGATTTCACACCTGAGTTTGAGTTCTTGCCATGGGGTTCATAATCAGCCCCCCTTCCTCTTCTGCTAAATGGGATCCTGGCTAGTTCCCTGCTAGATGGGAGGGGAATTCTCAGTAGAAAACACTGTGCGACGGTGATTTTAAGAGAAAGAGGTGGCGATATAATTTAGAAGTCAATGAGACGTGTGTGTGGTGCCCTGTGAGGAACGTGAAGTGACAGAAGTGACGGTCAGCATACAAGCTGACTGTGACGTCAGTGACAGGCTCCTATAATTCCAGGAGAGAGGAAAATGACTGGAGAGATACACTGCGGCTGCAAATCAGCAATGGACTCACTGATTCACTCTGATCAAACGCGAAGGAAGGGTCACACTGCAGTGTCAGTAGGGAATTACTGTCAAGGTCCAAGCCGTGCTTGACAATGGGAGAAAAAATCATCGTCAGGCACCAGCTAAATGCTGATGCTCTGATGTTCTTCTGAAAGGGTTTTTTCACTGGCTAGCTGGTGACACTGCCCCTAGCAACGAGAGAGGAGAACCATGATCTAGACCAGTGGGTTTCGCATTTTTTTAGGCTGTGGACCCATTTCCAAATAACGTAGTCTATCACATACCTGCATCTGAGATAAGGTCATAATATACCTATGATTAGATTGGCAAGTCTTCCAAAATAAAATGCATTGTCTGCCATTACAGGATTTTTCAGGTGCATTCACTGACAAAAGCTTTCGTACTCCAGTTTGAAAACCACTGTCCCAAACACATTTTGAGACAGACTGATGCACCATGAGCTGTGAGCGCTGTAGGATCTATGACAAACAATTGAGCAGTTTTGATTCCACCCAGGAGATGGTGAACACACACAAGTTCATTACCATACTAATATTAGCAGATTTGCTAAACCCTCACTCATTTGCCAACAGTAACCTGTAGACATTTTAATCATTGACATTTTTTGCTTTTACCCATGGGTTCATAACTGCTCTCACCCTTTGGTGATGAAACACAGTTTCTACTAACTTTTCTCTTTTTTTCTGTGCTTACCTGGGGAAATCCACAATCAAAGAAATCACAACAGTTTGGGCTGAATACTGCTCTTTGTTAGAACAACTCCCCACCTCCCCCAAATTATTAAAATAATCTACGTTGGTAAAAAAAAGCTTTAAAAGGCTTTAAAGTTAAAGCATCGTGAAGAGATAGGGACTTGGCTTGCATTCCTGGAGCAATCAATAGGAATTCTGGGCTTGATGCAGCTGTTACTGGGTAAAAAGCTACGGCTTATTTTCTGTATGAGGCCAGACCAGCTGATCACAGTGGTCCCTTCTGGTCTTAAAATGCATGAATCTAGGGGTGCAAGTAAGCAGGATCAGACCCTGAAGAGACAAACCGCAGCAAAGGAGAATGTCCTCTCACAGATGGAGTTTATTTTCCTTTCACTCACCCAGATATCAGCACATAAAAATGGCTCTTCTGGGTCAGTCCAATGGTTCATCTAGCCCTGTCTTCTGACAGTGGCCAGTGACAGACACCTCATAGGGAATGAACAGAACAGGGCAGTTGGGTGATCCATCCTGTCGTCCAGACCCAGCTTCTGGCTGTCAAGAGGTTTAGGGACACCCAAGGGATGGGGTTGCATCCCTGACCACCTTGGTTAATTGCCCCGGTTGGACTTATCCTCTGTGAACTTAAATCCATTTTTTCAACCCCGTGATTCTTTGGTCTCATCCCTTGGCAATGAGCTCCACAAGTTGTCTGTGCATTGTGTGGAAAAGCACTTCCTTTTGTTCGTTTTAAACCTGCTGCCTATTAATTTCATTGGGTGACCCCTGGTTCCTGTGTTATGTGAAGGGGGTCACTTTCTCCACACCATTCATGATTTTATAGACCTCTATCGTATCCCCCCTTTGTTGTCACTAAATGAAACGTGTTGAAGTCAAGGGGAGTTCTGCTGCTGACGTCAATGGGACCAGGATTTCACCCTGTAACTCCACTATCATCAACGGATTCCCCGGTGTGAGAAGAGCATTGGGCTCTTGCTATCTGATACCTGATCAACTTCTTGATCTTTAAAAAGTTTCCTGCCAATAACATCCATGCTTTTTCTCCCAGCGACACAGAACAGCATGAAACTACCCAGGGGAACTATACATTATTTTTTTCTCTTAATAACTACATAAAATCAATTTTCCACGCCCCATCAAAGCTTAAGGTGGTACATCCGCCTTCCAGTGTCAAGTAGCACACTGGCCAGCACATGCCAAATAATTAAAATAAGTTTCCACTTGGGCTTAGACAAATTGAGAGCCAACGGATATATCCTGTGTAACATGCCAACGCTGGCTCCAGCCACATTCCCCAGGGTCTTTATAATCCCTCTGACAATGTGAAAGCAAATATTTGAATATGTAAAATACAGTTTATTGGAACAGCACACGGGCCAAAAAAATAGTTGCTTCAAAGTTAACTCATATAAAGGAGTTTTGAGAACAAAAAAGCTATAAAATACTTAAATAAACATGATTTCAAAGCTGGCTTGCGTTTGTTTGTAATGCTTGTCAGTCTTAATCAGCAGATGCAGTTATATATTTAACAAAGTAACTTTACTAGGGGTGGGGCAAAATATCAAAGCTGATTGGGAGATTTCAAGAGGTCATGGACCGAGGGGAAATGTGTTCCACTTTTTGAAACACTGCATTATTTCAGCCTGATCAGTTCTGTTCCTGATTGCATGGGGGGGAAATCAGAAAGGTAAGACAGTGAGGGTGTGGCACAAAAACACAAGTCTGCTCTTGCTGTAGCCAACAGGAGTTTTGCCATTGAATTCAACAGGAACCAAGATCGGGCCCTTGAAGAACCCTGGCTGAGATTCCAAGCTGTGTCCCTGGCCGGCACAGGAAACAGCTCTCAGTTCCAGGGGCTGGAGAGGAAAGGTGGCATGATGCCACTTTCGTGCCAGCCCTGTTCTGGATTGTGTCCAGCGTAGCATAGCCCCAGGTATATAACTTGAGCTGAGTGTGAGGAGGTTGGGGGGATGCCCGAAGTGACACAGTTGCTACTACCAAGAATACCTCAGAACGCACTGTGCTACAGATCTGCCCTCTGTTCCCCCTGGCTTCCACCCTCAGCACACCTTTATGTCAGGGCTTGCAGTGAGAGGGCCGCTCAGGAGAGCCAAGAGCTGGAATAAGGCTGAGGGAGTTCTTCCCCATCCAGCTAGAGGGCTTATATGGACCCTTCTGATGCTGTAACAGTGTACGCAGGCTGCCTCAGGAGGGAGAATCCCTCCCCAAGTTTTCATGGCCCACTCATATGGAGGCCTGCCCTTCCTTGCTCCCATTGCATGAGGGAAAATAAACTCTGTGGGTTAATGATCCAGATATTCAACTGGCAGAGTTCCACAGACTTCACAGACTTGTCAGTACGACCCCACAGGTGCTGCATGCCAGGCAAGGCACTCCTGCTGGTTGCCACCATGTAACCCCACTTACGAATTACCTACCATTTTGACTGAAGCACGATGCCTCCCCACAGGTCCCTTTTGATGGGGAGTTGCTCTGCGCTGTCCCCAACACAGCGTGAGTCTTTATTTATCTCTGTTTGTTCTTCCTTGATGGTTTCCTTGAACATGTACCAAGGAAATCACTAAATTCTGGCATCAAAGTGTTAAACATAGAAAGCAAATTCTGTGTGTGTGTCTCTTTTTCAAGGAAAATGGCCTGTCCCATTGGTGTTCATTTAAAAAACACATCAAAGGAAGTGGGAAATCTTTGATTAGTTGGCTGGTTTTAGTTGCTTCTAAATTCATCCCAAATCTTGGATGCGTGTTGTGGTAGGCACACCCTGCTCTTAGTTTAGTTGTAGACTATTTTGCAGATTAGATTTTCAATGGACACTGAATGCAGTATTCCAAGGCAATGCAATATTCCAGTATACGCTAGGAACACCTTTAAGAAAACCAGATGAAGTCTTTTTCTGAGCAAAATGTACATAATTATATAGCTATATCAACTTGGGCCTGATCCTCACTGAAATCAGTGGGAGTTTTGGTTGCACAAAGAATGAAGGAATGCGTCCTCGTTCATAACTTTTAATGAACTGTTTGCTTTCCAGCTGCAATAAACGAGGAGCACTCTGGAAAACAACTTCTTCCCTATTTCTTCAGTATATACAAAAAGCTGAAACATTATTACATTTAAGAAAATATTAATGTTATTATTATTGCTTCTGTATAAAGTTAAAAATGGCATGATTTTAGGAGATGAAGTATTGTCTTTAATGGATAAAAGCCAGAAAGAATAATAAGGAAACCATTAACAGAAGAAAGCACAGCACAGGAAAGTAGAACACAAACATGTTTTCTATTCTATCTGCTTTTAAAACAGAAAGATGAGAAAATACAACTTCCCCTAAGATCCACTGCCTCCCTCTCCCACACAACCATGCATTTCATAATAGTCTTTATAATTTAGCCAGTTTGGCCCTGCATGAAACAATCCAAGATGAGTAATTATATCAGCAATTATTTAATTTGGTAAAGTCACCAACAGTCTTATGTCTACATGACAATTAAACTCCTGCGGCTGGCCTGTGTCTCCTGACTCTGGCTCGCAGAGTTCGGGCTTGGGGGCTGTAAAACTGCAAAGTAATGAAAATGGGAGTGTGGTCTTTGAGAAGGCTGCAGGATTGGGTGCTAGAAGGAACACATGATATTAGTTAGCATGTTTATAACATCAAAATCATTCTTGGCCTGCTGTAGATTGAATTTAGTTGATTTTTAAGGAACTACAGTTCACAGATTGATGAAGATTTCATAGACTATTGAGTTGGAAAAGACCTCAGGAGATCATCTAGTCCAGTCCTCTGCTCAAAGCAGGACCAACACCAACTAAATCATCCCAGCCAAGGCTTTGTCAAGCAGGGCCTTACAAACCTCTAAGGATGGAGATTCCACCACCTCCCTTATCTTTTACCCTTATTTTTAGCAGATGTGTCAGCTTTCAAAAAAAAAAATTTTTTTACCAACTGTGAAGAAATCATATACAGCGTAGAGGTTCAACAGCTCCTAGGAGCCAAGAATTGGTTGATTTATCAAGTGAAGACCAGATGTATTTTCTTGGAATATCGGTATTATTTCGTAACTCCGTAGTAGAGTCTGTCTACATTATCCAGATTGACTAAGTATTTCACACACAATTCAGACCAATTTTCTTTCTGGAGTATTTTCTCACACAAAATATAAACAAATGTAGTGGAATGATGAAAAATGCTTTTTTCCCCCCTATGTTGGCAAGATTATTGTAAACATCCCTATATTTTCCCTATATGAGCTGCTTTTTGAACAGTTTTCTCTCTCTCTGCCTCTGTTATTCATAACTGCTGTCCCCCGGACTACTGAATGTGGTAAATAAAAGTGCCTGTTTACTGAGTGACAAGTCTGCATATATCCAAGGCTCCTAGTCTTTCCGATGTTTGCAGCAAACTACAATTCTCGATAAATCTTTGCAGAGCACTATGATGAATAATATTTATGGAGGCATTTTTGAGGCTAGTGAAATGTGGGGAGAGGGGAACTGTGGCTGCTGGCGGCGCCATTCGCATGGAGAAAAACATGTTTTCTTTATATGTGCTCTATAGCCTGATATTTTGCACACGTGTCCCAGACTGGCATGATTTCTCTCTCAGACAAATATATGGCATTGAATGAGATAACCTGAAATCCAAGGAAACCTGCTTATGGCTTATTCCACTGAGAAAAATTACAGTGTGTGACATTTGCCTCAGTGCTGAGTCTTCAGCTAGGCCCACTGCACAATTTAAGCCCCGCACTGGGTTTCACCATCTAAGAGCCAGATTCTGATCTCTTTATTCATATTACTTCACTAATAGTTGCACAGGGCCAAATTCTTTCCTGATGTCACTTTCCTGATGGAGTTTTGCCACTGAGAGAATTTGGCCCATCGAGTTCAATGCAGGAATATCCAAACCTGGCCCCAAATGGAAGTTCTGGAACAGCAGACTGCATTAAGCAATGGACTGAAAAAATAAATCAGGGCAGATCTATACTTAAAAAGCTATAGTGGTGCCACTTCTCCCATTGGTGTAGTTAATCCATTTCTGCAAGAGGGGATAGCTACATCAACAGAAGCAGCCCTCCAGCTAACATATTGCTGTCTATACTGGAGGTTAGGTCAGTATAAATGTGCCACTCAGGGATGTGGATTTCTCAGACCCCGGAATGAACATGACGTAAGAATGGTCATGCGGGGTCAGACCAAAGGACCATCTAGCCCTATATCCTGTCTTCCAACAGTGGCCAATGCCGGATATCCCAGAGGGTCTGGACACAACAGGTAATCATCATGTGATCTATTCCCTGTAGCCCTTTCCCAGCTTCTGGCAAACAGAGACAAGACACACCATCCCTGCCAACCCTGGCTAATAGCCATTAATGGACCTTCCTCTATGAATTTATCTAGGGTTTTTTTTGAACCCTATTATAAGTCTTGATCTTCACAACATCCTCCGGCAAAGAGTTCCACAGGTTGATTTTGCATTGTGTGAAGAAATACTTCCTTTTGTTTGTTTTAAACCTGCTGCCTAATAATTTCATTTGGTAACCCCTACTTCTTGTGTTATGAGAAGGAGTAACACTTTCCAAGCTGAAAAGTTCCAATCTTATTAAATCTCTCTGTGATGGGTTGGACCCCCTGGGAAGTCACCTGATGTGCTAAGATACCACTGAGACTATCTGGTTCTGACAGCATGGGCCCCCTTTAACCTGTCTTGCTGAGCCAGGCTCTTAAAACCTCCTCCAACACACACACAAACAGGGTCACTCCCAGCTGCAGATCAGTTCTGGGAAGACTCAGGCCTGCTCTACAGTACGATTTGACGTCAACTGTAGCAGCATTAAATTGGCATAACCCTGTACCCGTCCTCACGTGGAAGTTTTTTCTGTCGACTTAAAGGATTGGGAAAGGACTTTGGGACTGGGCCCTATTTATATGTTGCAGTTGTTTAAAAGAAAAATTAGTGGGTGAAATTCTGAACCTATTGAAGTCAATGGGAGTTTTGCCATTGATATTAATGGAGGCAATTTTTCACCCTTTATGATTAATAATTTAGGAAGCAGGACAGACAAGAATGCAATAAAGGAAAGGACTTGTTTCCATTCTCCATAGTCCCCTTTAGACAGAGGTGTTTTTCATTATGATCACTATGTTTTAGTCTGAACAAAACATCCTGCCATATTCTCAGGTCAATTCTCTGAGTCAAAAATGACCATCTGCAGTCTCCAGCTGTTGAAGCTGTTCACATTTTAAGAATCCTCTGACCACTTCCCCTTTCCTGATGGTAATAGGAGAAGAAGATGCTGTCTCACACCAAGGTTAGCCTCCAATTTATGAACGCCAGCAATTCTTTGGAAGATGTCTGTTGGTCCAGTGTGCTTAACCCCTGAAGTCAACACTTTTGTGCATTTAATTCTGGGGGGAAAAGCCTTTCCCCTAATTTGTCATGGCTTCTGGTCATTGCAATGAGAAGTTCCTAGAGAACTTGGCACAAATATATTGTGACAATCAGAGCAATTTATCTATTGGTAGCAGTACTTATTTAGTGTTCATTTCCTTAAAAAAAAAATCATTCTATTCATTCTGCAGAATCACAGCCCTGATACTGTCTGCTGTAAATTAGAAAGACATTGCAAAAAATAAATTGCTATGGTGTGTTTTACATTATATCTCTACAGAATATGAGAGGGAGGGAGAGTATAGCATGTTGTGGCATGAAGGTTTTATTTGCAGGAGTTTGACATGGCCACATTATTAATAAGCATCAATGCTGCAAGTGAGTTACACAGATTATCTTTCCCACTCCCCCTTAATTCCACCCACACACAAACACACAAGGGTTGCTGAACCATACTATGTCAATTGACATGAACTCTGAGAAATAGTTTTCTTGTCCCATTCATATTTTTGAGCATTTGAAATTTTTCCTCATCCCAAAGTGGGATGAAAAGTCAAAACTGTAAGAATCATCTGTTCAGGCCCATCAGAAAAACATTGTATTGATTTTGACCTTTTTTTTTCTATAAATAGTTTTTCCATCTTGTTAACTTTTTGTTTCAAAATTTAAGTTAATTTTGGACTGTAAAACCAGAATTTTTTTTTTATAGAAAATGTTGAAATTATATATTTCTATAATTTTGAAACCTTAAAAAAAAAAGGTGTGTGTTGGAAGATTTGCTGAAACTGACCCTCTTTTGTGACGTTTCAGTTTTGATGATTCAGTGTATTTCAGTGAACAAACATGGAGAGCTTGACTACGCCGAGGGGCAACGCACACAACCGGGGGGGGTGAGTTCTAGACTGCACTAATGTGTTGTGTATTAAATCGGTCCTTGCAAACCCTGATAGCGCTCACTAAAACTTCCCTCATGTGTGTTCATGTAGGGCTGCATACAGCATGGCGGGAAAAAATTCCAGTCCCTGCAAATCCGCAGAGACTCTCCAGAGATCATCACTTTCAGGAAACAGTTAGGAGAAACACTGCTGAACCGATGATCAGCAGCCGGAGATGAATACCAGATACTGCATGGAAACTATCAGAACTGCCCTGTGGAAGAACCTGACCTCTATCCTCTAGATATTAGCAGATGATTCAGTCCAAGAAAAACAGGTTTAAACCCTAGAGGGGCTCTTAACACAGAACTTCATTTCTGATTCCACTGATGTTTACAGCATAACATGGGCTCATTCTAGTGTCCTTTGCTGCAATAGAGAAGAGTGGGCTCCACAGTTAAAAGCCGCTTGCCCCAGGCCACAACTCTGCCTAAAACACCCAAGAAGCAGTAGGGTGTGGGAAAGGCTTCTTATTCACATTACAGTAATGGCTGCGAGCCTCAACCAAGATCGGGCACAATTGTGCTAGCACTGTACAAGCACAGAGTAAGAGACAGCCTCTATCCCAGTGAGAAACACCGATGAAAGGTAAAAGGGGAAACAGCGGGGTAAGGGAAATTGTCCAGCAGGTGAGTGGGAATAGAATGCAGGCATCCCAATCCAGTCTCCTATTATTTATTGGTATTACCCACTGGAGCATGATCCCTCATTGTAAGATGAACCCGAATACAGATCGAAAAGTTTGCAGTTTTTCTCTGTAATGGGCCTAACCCAAACCCTGGATCCGAACAACCCCACAAATTCCAGGTTCAGATCCATAATACTAATTATCTTATGTAGATGACAAGCACTTACTGGAAAGGTCTCATTTATTTCTGAGGAGACAGCTCTGAGCAGTAGCAGAATAAACACCATACACCTAAACCAATCAACTTGAGCCATCATTTCATAGAGCTACTAAGATATCATAGAACACCTGCCTATGAGGAACATTAGTGCCATGGCTCAGCTTTTGCTGTTTTACAACACGGCTCACCTAATTCCGTTATAATTCCTTCCACGTGGAAGGAGACATGTCTGCAGCATGTATGGGAGGGTCCAACTGACCTATGAGTAATTTCAAAATGAAGACTCTTATCCCTATGTGAGGAGAGACAGCCCAGCAGATACAAAGCCTCACATGTTTCTAAGAGTTTTCTCCAGATTATGCCACCACACATGGAGTCTACCTTACCCTGACTCACTTCACCCCCAAGAGAGGTAGTTTTGCTCCCTGAACCCATAGTTGGCCATATATATGCTTGATATTCACACAAGATAGCACATAAGTGCAGTCTTTCCTCTCTGTCTTTCCTAGCTTATCCCTTCCAGCTGAGGAGTAAATTCATCTGGAAGAGAAACTAGAGATGGCCACTGGCTCCAGATCATTCAGGGATGGTAGGACTGTCTACAAGTTGCCCAACTGAAATCAGTGGGTCTGCTCACAGAGTGAGGTACTACTCAGTGTGAGTAACGGTGGCAGAATCAGGCTCTCAGTGAAATCCTGCAGCATCATTGGACAGTGGGGCTAAAACTCTTAGGGCTTGTCGGGATGGAGAGTTAGTGTCTGACAAGCTGGGGTGTACTACATTCTGTGCACTAACTGGCCATATGGACTTTTCTATTGCACACTAAAAGTTCCCGAGGGCATGATGAATTACCCACAGGGAGCTTTTAGTGCACGCTAGCAGGGTCCACAAGGCCGGTTAGTGCACCGCATAGCTAGTGCACTGCAGATTTATACCCTAGTTTGCCACACACTCACTCTCCATCTGGAGAGGCCTTTAGATAAAGATGCACTGATGTCTCATGTACTATGCAAGAGCACAGCGAGGCCAGTGAAATAAGTACAGCCCATCACCTATTAAAATAATCCAAATATACAGGATCAGAACAGTCTGTTTAGAGAAAACTGAACAAGAAGGAACTACAGGCCTGACTCTGATCTCAGGCCAGAGTTACACTGGTGTAAAATTGGTCACACAATGGAGTTTGTTCTAGTTTACCTTGGTGCACATGAGAGACTAAAGTCAGGCCCTATAACTATATGGATGCTTTCCAGTCAGTCTTTTGTCCAATTTTTTACTTAGAAAAATTGGACAAAAAAAAATTGGACAAAAACAAAACAGCCAGGGGGTCATATTTCCTCTGGGGACAGTTGGCTTTAATACATCTTCGCTGTATTAGAAATATTTGTACTTCAATCGCTCTAAAATGGGGATCAGAAAAAAAGAATCCCATTAGCGTTTAAACATAGTGTGGCAGGCCTCATTTGCAAAATCATCCAGAGAACTGGCTTGGCATTTTCAGTTGATGAAATAATGCGAGTTATTAATTCTGTGACATTGAAGGAAACTGGACTCATTGTTTGCCTTTTGCATGCTTTCTTTATCAACTCTACCTACACGTTGCTTACATTTTCCATGAAAAATCGAAAACTTGAAACCCTGCCTACTTCATCTATGGGCTGCTTCCTTGTAGTCTTCATATTACGTTGGGTCAAAAATGACTCAGAGGGTGCATTTACACAACAACAACAACAACAAAAGAGAGACAGCCATAGTGAGTCTCAGAGGCTGGATCAATGGTCTCAGGCTAAAAATTTCAAGGAAGACATTCAGGCTTGGCCTGGAGCCTGGGTTCTGAAACCCAGTGATGGTGAAGGGTCTTGGAGCCCAGACTCAAGCCTAAACGTCTATTCTACACTGCTATTTTTATCCCCAGGGGGTTCTGAGGCTTGCTGTCACATGGTGTGCGGCGTTTTTTGCACCATATATGCATACCCAGATATACAATGAGGCAAATTGTACTCTTTATAATACTGAAATAAATCTGGAGCAAATTCATTGATTCAAGTGGAGTTATTCCAGTTGTACATTGATGTAACCGATAGCCAAACTGGACTTGGGGTGTTACGGGTGAAGCAAACAAACTTCTATTATATGCAGTGAAGATGATCTTCTGTATGCATTACTAAACCACACACTTCTGATACAGCAAATTTTAATCTCATGCAGCAATTTAGTCTGACCTGTGGTTACAAAATAAACAAATCTCAGACAAAAGCAATATCCTTAGGAAAAGCTATCCTTAGGAATCAAAACCATGAGCCTTGTAAATGAAATAAGAGATAATAATGCACCAAATACCTAAATTAAGAGGTGAAGTATAATATGCTGTAAATTGCCTGTGGAGAAGTGGGTGTAATAGGATACAACGTGGACAGATCCATTGAAATCAGTTCTCTTGAAGTCCATGGGGTTATTCTGGATCTACACCAGTCTAAGAACAGAATTTAGCCCAGAAAAATCCATCAGAGTCTATAAAGAAACCCTAAAAAGAACAGGAGTACTTGTGGCACCTTAGAGACCAACACATTGATTTAAGCATAAGCTTTTGTAGGCTACAGCCCACTTCATTGGATGCACAGAATGGCACACACAGGAGGAAGATATATTAAATATTATATGTGTGTGTGTATATATATATGTACACATACACACGCACAGATAGAGAGCGAGAGAACACGAAATGGTAGAAGTTGCCATACCAATTCTAAGAGGCTATTTAATTAAGATGAGCTATTATCAGCAGGATTAAAAAAAAACACTTTTGTAGTGATAATCAAGATGGCCCATATCAGACAGTTGACAAGAAGGTGTGAGGATACTTAACATGGAGAAATAGATTCAATTTGTGTAATGACCCAGCCATTCCAGTCTCTATTTAACCCTAAATTCATGGTATCCAATTTGCAAATTAATTCCAGTTCAGCAGCTTCTCGTTGGAGTCTGTTTTTGAAGTTTTTGTTTTAAAACTGTCACCTTCAAGTCTTTTATTGAGTGACCAGAGAGGTTGAAGTGTTCTCCTACTGGTTTTTGAATGTTACGATTCCTGATGTCAGATTTGAATCCATCCTTTTTGGAACCCCCTTTCAAATCCTTCCTCATTCTTCTCTTCTGCAGACTAAACAATCCCGGTTCCCTCAGCCTCTCCTCATAAGTCATGTGCTCCAGCCCCCTAATCTTTTTTGTTGCCCTCTTCTGGACTCTTTCCAATTTTTCCACATCCTTCTTGTGGTGTGGGCCCCAAAACTGGTCACAGTACTCCAGATGAGACCTCACCAATGCTGAATAGAGGGGAATGATCACATCCCTAGATCTGCTGGAAATGCCCCTATTTATACAACCCAAAATGCTGTTAACCTTCTTGGCAACAAGACTGCTGGCTCATATCCAGCTTCTCGTCCACTGTAACCTCTATATCCTTTTCTGCAGAACTGCTATCTAACCATTCGGTCCCTAGTCTGTAGCAGTGCCTGAGATTCTTCCGTCCTAAGTGCAGGACTCTTCACTTGTCCTTGTTGAACCTCGTCAGATTTCTTTTGGTCCAATTCTCTAATTTGTCTAGGTCCCTTTGTATCCTATCCCTACCCTCCAGTGTATCTACCACTCCTGCCAATTTAGTGTCATCTGCAAACTTGCTGAGGGTGTAATCCACACCATCCTCCAAATCATTGATAAAGATATTGAACAAAACCGGCCCCAGGACCAACCCGTGGGGCACTCCTCTTGATACCGGCTGCCAGCTAGACATGGAGCCATTGATCACTACCCATTGAGCCCGAGGATCTAGACAGCTTTCTATCCACCTTATAGTCCATTCTTTTAACTATGACTGATTTCTCATTCGTAAAACGTTTTCCTGATTTAAAAAAGACCATATCCCATTACTGATGCATCTTTTTCCATATGTTTCTATTCTAGCACTTTGTAATGTTTGTTGTTAGGATAAAAGCTTCTGCAACTCAGTCTGGTTATCCCTACATACTTTCACATCTCTTTATAGTTCAGTTTAGTACCACAGCTTGGGTTACCTGCCACATGTATGTTACATTCCTGCCTCACCACAGCTAGAGACTGGTTTCTGTTAAGCAGAAGATGTGACGTTCGGCTTAGTGGCCTGTGGGGAAGATGTTTGGAATAAGTGAAATGTACTAAGTATGAAAGCTTATGCTTAAATAAATTTGTTAGTCTCCAAAGTGCCACAAGTACTCCTGTACTTTTTGCGGATACAGACTAACATGGCTGCTACTCTGAAACCAGAAATATAGGCTTTGTTATGGTTCAATTTAATTCAGCCTTTATTCTTCCCTCACTTAAAAATAAACTACTTATTTCAATGCTGAAAGTGAGAGCCAGAGTCAGCTGGAGATGATTTAGGCCTACATTGTAATGTCAATGTCTTTGGATTTAGTATTGACTTTGCTGGAACCTTCATTAGGACTCTTTAGCTTGGCAAGATGGTGCAAAGTATTTCCCCTGTTCATAATATTTTGTTAACCAACCCACTGCAGATCTATTCCAAATGTGAAACAGGACCATGACCAGCCAGTACTAACAATTCTTCTCACATTCTTTCAGGACTCAGCAGTACAGAAGAACAAATGCTGGGGAACTTCTACAAAGGCTTTTGAATAAACAAGTTTGCATAAGACCTGCTTTGAAACGGTTTTGTTTCAAAGAGAGAATCCAATGCAAAAGATAGAAGGATGCTGTTGAGAACTGAAGGTGAGAAGTGTGTGTGAATAACAATATATGTTAGGCTATGTGACTGGAAATCACCCCAGACCTTGCTCAGCAGAAGTGTTAGAAGACATTGAAACGTAGAAGAACTGGAGCTAAATAGCCAAGACACTTCAATGCATCCTTACCTCACTCTGTCATTTGTAGGAATAGCAGTACATCAGGGACATGAATTCATCCATTCTAACATCTTGCCAAACTAAAAAGCAGAGGAATGAGTGAAAGAGTTTCTCATGAAAGACTCCACTTGGGTAGTTCTTTATAGATACAGATCTGTATTGATAATACAGAGCTGGCATGAACTCTGTATTACTTTCATTACAACGTACGACTGTCTGTCCATCACCTGCTGCCTCATGTACACAAGTGAGTTTGTGGACTAGAAAGCCTGCTGCAGTTTGGAAATGAAAAGGAGTTAGTGTGTGTCCAGAAATACTGCTCCTCTGTGTCCAGAGATACTGCTCCTCTTTATTACATACATTGTCTATTAAAAGAAAGAGAGAAAGGGGAAAAAATCCAAAGAGGTGAAAGAGTCATAGCTTGGAGAACGAACCTTTATTTCTCCATTTTCAAGTTCAACGACCCCAGCTCTACTTCCCATCATGCTGGCTCCATGAAACCTGCTCAAGGAGAGCAGCACAGTTAACAAGACCTTTTAAATTTCACCTTGACCCTGTTGACTGCTGCTCAGTTCACACATACTAGTGGGGAGCCATGAACAAGGTGTGTCATACCTATGCATATCACAAATCGGATGGGCCTTTCCTAAAAGTGCTTTTAGCTCGTTAATTCATGATGCTTGTGATGTTAATAAATATTATACCCACTTTACAGGTAGATAATTGAGATATGGTGGGGTTAAATGATTTGCCTATGATGTGACAGAGACATTCACAGAATCCTGTAGTCCTGATGCCTCTTGTAGTCATTAGACCCGCCTCCATCCCTACAGACTGAGATTTGCTACAATGCATACAAGTGACATTAGGTAAAAGAAATACCAGTATGAAAATACATCTAATTTTATTGAACTTGCAAAGCCCTGCAGGCCTGTCCTGGCAAAAAAATTATCTTCAAGCTTATAAACTGTTTGTCAGAAATCCAAATTATCCCAAAATTTCCTAGAATAAATGATTTAAACAAAAAAATCCTCTTCTAGAAAGGACAGCTATTCTAAAGTGTCATCTGGAATAAATTACTCTTTTGCAAACTACATTGTTGATACTGAAACTATTGTAACAACCTTCACAGAATCATAGAATATCAGGGTTGGAAGGGACCTCAGGAGGTCATCTAGTCCAACATGCTGCTCAAAGCAGGACCCACCCCTACTAAATCATCTCAGCCAGGGCTTTGTCAAGCCTGGCCTTAAAAACCTCTAAGGAAGGAGATTCCACCACCTCCTTAGGTAACCCATTCCAGTGCTTCACTACCCTCCTAGTGAAAAATTATTTCCTAATCTCCAACCTAAACTTCCTCCACTGCAACTTGAGACCAGGAGTGCTGTATCTTAGTAATAAGTAGCAATAGCGCAAAATACCCAGTGGTTGTATGAACGGATTCCCACAGAGGAGGAACAACAAAACAAAAGCCAAGATATTCAGAAGTGAATATTGATGTTGGGGACCCAACTTGAAACACTTCAAAAGAACTTGGTTGTCCAAAATTGCAGAGCATCCATTCTCAGGAATCGGGTCCTTCAGGGGGTCTCAAATTCAGCATCCACAAATTGTTAGTCCCTTTTGAATGTCTTGGCCAAAGCAACTGTAGTAATCGTGCTCCATATTCCTGAGCAGAACAGGTGTCTTTATTTCCTTCAAACCTCCCTCCAGTGCCCTAATGATTCCACCCACATTTACTGTTACCCTGAGAGCCCAAGTGCTTGTCTTCACTGCAACTGTTAGCTAGAGTTATTCCACTCAATCTAGCCTAATTTGAATGCTAGTGGAATGAGAGTGACCACACCACAAAACAACCCTGGCTACTCAGACACTGCAATGAGACACCCGTGGCTGGCCTGTGCCAGCTGACTGGGACTCAGGCTAAAGGGCTGTTTAATTGTGGTGTAGATGTATGGCTCAGGTTGGAGCCTGGGGTCTAAGACCCTGCACGGTGGGAGGGTCCCAGTGTTCGGCTGCAGCCTGAGCCCAAAGACTACACCACAATTAAACAGCTCCTCACCCTGAGCCCCGTGAGCCCAAGTCAGCTGACACAGGCCAGCTGTGTGTTTTTAACTGTAATGTAGATATACCTGGGATGACTTCATTAGCAGTGTAGGGTGACTGGATTAGCAGTGTATGCGTTGCTGTAACTCAAGCTGTTGCATCCTCACTGCATTACTAGTTCCAGTGTCAGCAATCACTTCTCTGGTGAATTCCTAGTCCCATTGAAGTCAGTGGCAAAACTTCACTGGGACCAGGACTTGACCCCATGTCCTCATCCTTATCCTACCACTGAGTCATCTTGTGATCTTGGCCTGGTTGCCTGTCCGCAGTTTACCTACTGGTGAAAAAAGTGTCATAATTTGTGTCTACCTATTGCATTTGAGAATTATATAGCAGAAATAATGAGTATTTGAAAGGACTGTGATATTCGCAGGGAAAGATGAGGTATGAATGCAAAAAACAAAAAGTAAATATTGGATGCTGTAGACTTTCCAGGCCAGCTATTCAGGTGGTCCCATGCTTCAGCAGATAGCAACAATATAAAGCAGAGGTGTAATGAAAAGCCGGTGAGCAAAGGGACTATGAGAATCAGATACATTTCAGAAGTGATTTGAACTGCAGGTCATCTTTTAAGTCAGCCCTTACTTCATGCCCCTTCACTGTAGTTTAGTCCAAAAGTCAGTCACAAACCAAGAATTAAATGGCACCATGATTTCTGCCTTTTTTTTTTTTGCCATGTCCAGAAAACAAAAGGTACGTCTATACTACCTGCTGGACTGGCGGGTAGTGTTTGATGTATCAGGGACTGATTTATCGCGTCTCATCTAGACGTGATAAATCGATCTCCGAACGCGCTCCTCATCGACTCTGGAACTCCAGCTCCACAAGAGGAGTAAGCGGAGTTGATGGGGGAGCCGCCGTGGTTGACTCGCCATCATGAGAACGGCCAGGTAAGTCGAACTAAGATACTTCGACTTCAGCTATGTGAATAGCATAGCTGAAGTTGCATATCTTAGTTCAAACTCTTCCCCACCCCTCCACCCTGCCCCAGTGTAGCCCAGGCCAAAGTCATGTTGCTTAAGAAACCATATCCAAAAGCAGCCTGAGCTGACAAAATGATTTAAAGCTATTAATGGGTTTTGCCACCCCACCCCACAGAGCCCCATCTATTTGCCTTCCTTATTGTTTTCTTTATTCTCTAAGCTGAGAAAAAGATATGCACAGCTCTCCTGTTTTTAATTGTAAGCTAAGTTTGTGTTCTGGCTGCCTAGAGATAGGACAGCAATTTATCTAGCTGGCATGTCAAGAACTTGCCAGAGACGTCAAATGCAAGTTCATTATAAATGAATCTGTGTGGAACTTTTCCTCTTGCCATTTTGGGGAGTAAGGGGAGAGAAAAGAAATGAGAGCGAGCTTTTCACCCCTGCTGCCCTTTACACAAATGAGATTTGTTACAGGAGAACCACGGATGATGCCAAGGCACTAAGTTCTATGATGGAGAGAGAATTCAATTCCCAAGAAAAATAAATAGCCGTGTTTAAAGAGACCTGAAGGTATTTGCTGCAGTCTTTTACACACATGTCAGCGTAGCTTTTGTATTCGTCAATATTTTGACTGCTTTAAGTACTGCCAAGTGCCTTCTGTGAGGATGCAGTAATCCATTCCAGTTACAGGTGGAGTGACTAGATGTCCCGATTTTATAGGGATGGTCCCAATTTTGGGGGCTTTTTCATATATAGGTTCCTACTGCGCACCCCACCTCATCCAAATTTTTCACACTTGCTGTCTGGTCACCCTAGTTACAGGTGGCAGGTTTATCTGACAAAGGGGAAAAGGTACAGAATAAGAGGAACATTAAGGCACTAGTAGCTCAATGGTTTGATTGGTGTCACTTCTCTTTTCTTCCTGACAGTTCATTGCTGAGTAGTGGGATTATTTAATTATCACTGCTCTACAGCCAAAATGCTTCTGAACTAAATGTAGTCAAACTTTACTAATTCTGGGTCACTGAGAACGAAAATGATGCTTAACATTGTTGATTGGCTCTAGTTTTCAAGATATGCTATTGGGTCAGTATATACGACCCTTGACGTGGGAATGGCGGAGGATAAGTGAGTTATAAAGTGAAAGGATCTCAATTTAAACCAGAAATGACTAAAATACATCTTTGACTGGATCTATGAATAAATCTATGGCTGGGTTTGGACAGTACTTGCTTTTAAGGCAAAACAATGAATGATGCAATCTGAAGCTGGTATTGCGTCATGCATGATATGAATTGCATCACGTTATTCCTAGAAGTCATGGATGATGCAATCATAACGAGGCTTACATCACTCTGCTGAACAAATTGCCCTATATCAGCTCTAGAAATCATACAGTGTCGTGCTCTCTTATTTGTCAGTGTTTGATTTTGCAAAGGGACACATTTCTGTTTAGCCAAAGTGAGCAGAGATGCCTCGTACTTGTGTAAACAGTGCAGATAACTTCTGCTATGTTTGTGGTGAAGTGACTGTTGCATCACAAAAGCACAGTATAACCACTATGGTTAAGAAAACCTATCACGTTTATTTTGGCTGCAAAATTGGAGATCAGGACAAGAGGTGGGCCCCACACATATGCTGCAACCCTTGTGCAACAAATCTTTGCCAGTGGTTGAACAGGAAAAGGAAATCTATGCCTTTTGCAGTGCCAATGATTTGGAGAGAGCCAACAGATCATACCAGCAATTGTTACTTCTGCATGGTGCCTCCAGTTGGGAAAGGTGTGTCAAAGAAGAAAAAGTGGACTGTGCATTATCCAAACATTCCATCAGCTATACGCCCAATACCCCACGGAGAAGGACTGCCGGTTTCTGATGCACCAGAATCATTCTCACTTGAGTCAGACGAGGAAGAGGAAGAGGATGAAACTTCTGGTCCTGAACCATCAATGTCACAGGGCCCACATTTTCTCCCATCCTCCTCCTCTGAACCACACCTCATAACACAAGCTGAACTGAATGATCTTGTCAGGGATTTGGAACTACCCAAGAGTAAGGCAGAGCTGTTGGGCTCCAGACTACAGCAGTGGAATCTCCTGGCAGGTGATGTTAGGGTTTCCATGTTCCGTGACCGTCAAAAGGATCTTGTCCCATTCTTCTTCATGGAAGGTGATCTTGTAGCCTGCAACAACATCGATGGTGTGATGGCAGCCCTCAACATCGTTCACGATCCAGATGAGTGGAGACTCTTCATTGATTCATCGAAGACGAGTCTTAAAGCTGTTTTGCTGCATAATGGCAATGTTTGGCCATCGATTCCAGTTGGTCATGCAGTCCATATGAAGGAAACCTATGACAACATGAAACAATTTTGAGGTGCATAAACTATGACCAACATCAGTGGCAGCTTTGTGGCGATTTGAAGGTTGTTGCTCTCTTGCCTGGTCTGCAGACTGGATCCACAAAGTACTGCTGTTTTCTCTGCGAATGGGATAGTCGTTCAAGAGATTCCCACTACATCAAGAAAGATTGGTCACTCCAACAGTCATTGGAGCCTGGGAGGAAAAGTACTCAGCATCCACGACTTGTTGAATCAAGGAAGATTTTGTTACCACCCTTACACATCAAGCTGGGTCTGATGAAGAACTTTGTCAAGGCCATTGACAAAACACAGGCAGCTTTCAAGTACCTCCATGGAAAATTTCCAAGGTTAAGTGAAGCTAAGATAAAGGAAGGTGTCTTTGTTGGTCCTCAGATTCGTGAACTTCTTCGAGATGATGCATTTGACCATGCACTGCGTGGCAAGGAAAAGACGGCATGGAAAGCCTTCCAGTCAGTGGCAATACATTTTCTCGGAAACAACAAGGCAGACAACTACAGGTTGTTGGTGGAAAACCTCCTCAAGGCATACAAAAGCCTTGGTTGCAACATGTCACTAAAGATACATTTTTTGCACTCTCATCTAGATTTTTTTCCACCGAACTGCGGAGCAGTGAGCAACGAGCACGGCGAGCGATTTCACCAGGACATTGCAACAGTGGAGAAACGCTATCAGGGCAAATGGAGCCCATCAATGCTTGCAGACTATTGCTGGACAGTGACAAGAGATGCTCCATTTAATGAATATGAGAGACAAGCCAAGAAGCGCCGAGTAGACACTGAATAGGACTAAAATATGTACATAATAGTTTTTTGCCTTTTGTTTCAGAATACATTGTATTTATATAACCCTTTTGCTGATTTTTAAAGTGTTACATAAACAGGACAGGTGAAATATTATCATGTAAAGCAACCATAAACACATGAAAAGACCTAGGTTTACAATTTATGATTAAAACTCTACTATCTACACAATATACATAGATATAAGATGTAAAAACTTAAATATCTTAGAAACAGTAGCCAATCAGTTGTTTTAATTGTCATATTTGAATTCAGCACATCAAAATACATAATAAAGATCACATTTTATCTCTGAAGCAGACGACTTCTAAAAAATTGTAGACCAGTGTTATTGGAATGTCTAGGGCAGTAATCGCAGCAAAACGGAGCTTTTACAAAACCCAGTGACTAAAGTCACCTAACACTCTTGCCTGGCAGGGAAGAACAATCACCCTCATTTTGCAGATGGCACAGTTTGAGGTGCAGAAAGGCTAGAGCCAAACGTCTCCACTGTCCATTTGATTTCGGGTGCCCTCAAGGGCCTGATTTTCATCAGCACTGAGCACTTGGGCCCAGAACCTCACAGGGATTTAGGGACTAGAATCATCAAAAGTCACTCAAGTCCTTTTGAGGGCCAGGACTGAGCCATTTCACTCTCCTCAGCATTTCCGACAGGATAGCTTAGGCGACTCCCATTCACCATAGGGGTGTTTGTGAAGCCCATTCTTCAGTGCCTAACTCTCTCTATTCATTGTGTAGAGAGCCTGGATGCCTAATTCAGGGCTATGGATTCCACTGGATGGCAGGGTTCAGGGTCCCCTTGTACATCTAGTCCCGATGCCTAACTTCCACTTCAACCCTCACCTTTGAAGACCTGGATGGTGCACCTTTCATTGACTTCAAGGGAAGGTGCAGCTTCTCAGCACTGGTGGAGATCAGACCCCAGTCATTTCAATTTATGCACCAAAGAATCAAGACTGTTGAGCATTTAGGTTGAAGGTAACAGAAAAAAACTTGTGGTAGAACAGGGAACAGAATGTAAATATCCTATGCTGGAACCATTAGGCCTTCCTACCTCCTTTGAAGATTGAGAAATAACAGGTAAATCAGCCATCAGCTCCATCTTTTCCTTCTCTTCTGTTTTCTGCACCAAAGAGGCTCATTGCCTGGTGGTGACCAATGAGACGAGTCAAGAAGATCCAGAAACTGAACTCAAATGTTAAATTGTCAGGTCATGGACGCACACCAGTGAGGATTATACAGAAACAGATGCTAGCTGATAGGTAACATTACCTGTAACAATGAAAGGCTATGATCTAAATTCTTATAATGGACACACCTAAGGTGTCCTCTCATGAGAAAAATGCAATAGTCGGGAAGTTCTTGGCTCAGATTGCTGCTCCTAGCCTGTGCTCCTGATCACATCACTTGCTGAACACCTCAACTCCCACTGAACCCGTCATTGTGAATGATTCCCTTTGCTGAGCATGGAATATTTGGTATGCAGATCTCCTACTGATTCTTTTATTACTTTGACTTTTTGCTTGCTTTGCTTTGTTTCAATTTTCCTCTGCATTTTTTCATTTGCAATAGCTCTTAAGAAAACAGGCTGGAGTATTAGGGACCCATTTCCCCCTACTGAGATAAGGCGTAATTAACTGCACACAGTGGATGAGTCATGGAACGGTTACATGAGATTGTCAACTGGATGCCATGAATGTCTCTCCCGGACCCTTGACAGATTTTTTTTTTCTTCTTTTACTCCTTTTTATTTTACAGAGTTTATTCCTTCCCTCATCCAAAGAAAAGTAGCTATATAAATGGTTTGTATTGCGCTTCAGAAACACTGAAAAAGAACACAGCAATTTATCACTATATGGATTTCCATAGCCATACCATTATAAAAAAGAATAAGTTGCAAGTGAATGGTAGATGGAGTGCTGCCATCTTTTGGTCAGTTGAGATATGTTTCAAGAGATGTAGTTATTAATCCTAGTTTGTGTCCAATTAGACTCACTTGGGACTAGAACCGCTAAGAGGACTTAGGTTTGACATTGCGGAGCCTAACTTTAGATACCCTACCATCCAGTAGAAGCCACAGCCCTGAGTTCGGGGCCTAGGCTCCTATACAATGCATAGGAGAATTGGGTGCCAAAGAGTAGGATTTATAAAAGCCAATAAGCTGTCCCAGGAGCTGCCTAAGCTATCCAGTAGGAAATGCTGAGGAGAGAAGTGGGCTCTCAGCTTTGACCTTCAAAGGGTCTGGATGGAGGTGCTTCTCTCCACTTGGAATTCACAGCAGCGAACCTTGTCCTGGAGTTCGGCACCTCAACCAGGTCTACCATTGCCAACCCTCCAGGATTAATCTTTAATGAAAGATATGTCATGCGATGAAGCCTCCAGGAATCCAAAGTTGGCCACCCTAACTAGGACAGCCCTTTCTCACACAAAGCCGAAGAAGAGGGTGTGAGGCGACCCTCTTATTCCCAAGAACTCAGTGTTTACAGTGCTCACCTGGGATGCGGGGGACCTAAGATTCAATCCCCTCTCTTGGTGTGCAACAGGAACTTGGAACAAAATACTTCAGTATTCACTGAAGCAGGGACTGGAAGCCAGCTCTCCCAGGAAAGTGTGCAGCAGTGAAGATGTTTACAGCATCTCTCTGGATCAATGCATACTTAACTATTTATGCAAGATGAAACTGCTTAAATAGGATAGATTGAGAAAGATCTTCCCCACAATACTCCTAGCCCAGAGGTCAGGGAACTCATCTAGGAGATAGGACACCTGACTCCAAGTCCCTGTTCTAAGTCCAGCAGAGGTGAGCTACTGGGTATAATCTTCTCCATGACCTCCTTAGCCATGTTTTATGCCACTTAGACCCCACAGGCCAGATACGCAGGAGACAGCATCTTTTTGAATACTTCTGGGTCTAGGTGCTGAGCGGCTCAGCAATGTCAGCACTTGGGGGCATGCATAAAGCCACCCTAGCAGAAATCTAGGTGCCTTGGGGGCTTTACTGGCAGGTGAGAAGAGATTTTGAGGATCAAAATTTTGGACATAGACCCCTAAAGCAGCAGTGAGGTACCTAAATCCCTTAGATATCAAATCATTAGCCTATCTGTGCTTCAGTTCCTTCCTTTTAAAATTGAGAGAACTCCCTCCCTCACAGGGGTGCCATGAAGATAAAACATCTGTAACACTGGGAGGCACTCAGGTACTGTAGAGGCCATATAAGCACAATCGATCCATCGCTTCCCAGGAAAAGCTCGCTAAAAATGTGTTGTTTTTTTTCAGAAAAAATAAAGTATTGAAACATTAGCCAAGCCTAAGGTATAATGTGTTCTTTAAAGTGTAGGCCCAGAAGAATGTATTATTGTGATCTTCTTGTGTAAGTTTAAGAAATGCATTCTGGTCATTTCCCACAATCGATCTAGGCCTTTATCTGAAAGAGGGAAGGAAAACAATGGATTTAGGTAAAGGTTGGAAGATCCTCCAAATTCAGCTCTACTTGCTTCAAACTTAAGTGTGTGCCTTCAAAGGCTTCCAAGAACTGTGTTAATAGCATGTGTTAATATTATTTAATGCAGCTCCAGAAAGAGCTCAGAGTACATTATCATAAATTTACTGGGGAGTGTTTTAAGATCTCAGACTCCAGTGTCTTTCCGTGAAAGATATCAGAGCTACAGTTTCAAAAACAAAAAAGGAGTCATTCCAAAAACATGGGATACATATTTTTGATCCTAGTTTTGTCTGGAGGTTGTTCAAGTTTCCCTCATTTTGCAATCTAGCAAGGATTAAGAAACTGCCTGATGTAACTTTTCCTCAAAAAAATAAAAATAAAAAAATTCATGGCTGATGCACTCCTTTTACAGCTCATTATGTGCAGACACCCAACCAATGCAAAAGTCTTGCAGTAATGCCATTGACTGAATTACTGTTTGCGTTTTTCATGAGGACACCACCCATGGTGAAGCAGAAAGATAAAAACCCATGTCAAACTTGAATGGATGTAGGTGAATGTGGGCCAGCTAGAAAGGTAATGAGCTTCCTTTACCCCCTAATGTTTCTCAGTTCGCAGGCTGCATGGAATAGGAGAGAAAACAGCATGAGATCTTCTCCAATAGCACAAAACAAAAGGAATAGGAAGGAGACAGTGGGTTTCCGTGATAAATTATTCTAAACTTTGCTGTGTTTATGAAAGTGTTCTGAGTGCAGAGGGGCTGATTTTCCACAGAGGCTTGCATCCGCATATTTGAGGGAAGAAAATACATGGCAGGTTCTATGACACACAGAGCAGACTTCATTTTCTCCCCACTGCTGCGATGGTCAACACCTCCAACAACACACCTTTCAAGATCCATGGGTCCTACACATGCCGATCACAACATGTGCTGTACCTCATCCAATGCACTAAATGCCCCAATAGCAACTATGCGGGTGACACTACAAACTCAAATGAACACACAGAGGAAAATGATAAACGACAAAAACACCCTATCACCTGTGGATGAACACTTCACAGAGTGTTCACTCCGTATCTGACCTCTCAGTCCTCGTCCTTCAAGGAAACCTGCAGAACACAAGCTGGGGAGCTTAAATTCGTAACACTGGTAGACATTAAAAATCATGTTCTAATAAAGACACTGGATTTATGGTTTATTACAACAATCTGTAATCCACTAGCCCCCCTTTTAGTCCTATGACTATAAGGGTGTTAACAGGCCACTTAACCTTGATTGGTCTCTTAGAATGTCTGCTAACTACTCAGTTCATGCAGATTAACTATATGCACAATTAGATAGTTTCAGGTCATCTGGCGAGATTCCCCCACCACCACCAGAAGGGAAAAGGGAAAGAGCACACACACACACTATACACACATACACGCACACCCAGTGTCCTCCTACTGTATGTTCCACTCCATGCATCTGATGAAATGGATTCTAGCCCACGAAAGCTCATGCCCAAATAAATGTGTTAGTCTCTAAGGTGCCACAAGTACTCCTCGTTCTTTTTGCGGATACAGATTAACACAGCTACCACTCTGAAATCTTTCCCAGACCTGTCTCTCTCACCCACAGAAATTGGCCCAATAAAAGATATGACCTCACCCACCTTGTCACTGGGAGATGAGTTGTTCAGAATGTCAACATATTAAACTGTTTTGGGAGGATGGGCAGAGATGAGATGGAGCATTATTATGCTGGAAGGTGTTAATCGGTGCCATCAGGCACTTGTTTGCACTATAGACAATTTTAGAAGTTCTTGAAGATGTGGATGTGCTAATCAGGTGACTGGGATTACATGAGTCTGCCTTTTTTCCCTTTGTTTTTCCAACTCCCTCCCATCCAAATTCAATAGGGTTCTGGCCAATGGTGCTTAGCACATTCCCGGAAATTTTGGAATTGGTTGGATGTGGCCTTCATAAAGTGTCACATTACTGACAAACACAAAAATGCCATCAAGTTGAGTGTAAATGCCTTTGCAAGCTCAACCAGTTATATCGTGTGCTCTTCGGAGCAGGGACTGTCTCTTACTACGTGTCTGTAGAGGATATAGCACAAGGACACACCAACCCAGAGTGAGGCTTTGGGGCGTTAGTATAATACAAATAATAATAAATCATCACTTGTGATTATAACCGGTGGAAGAGGATGGTAGGAACACAGGGGTGAACGAAGAGCACACTGTCCTAGGGATACCGTTCTTTTAATATGTCGGCTTATTTCTCTCCTAATATAATAAAAGTCATGACTCCTTTTCATGCTTATAAACCGTTATTGCTTCCTATGCCCCCTAGGTGGAAATATCAGATTATATCCTGGGCTTTGCTTTTTCTTTTCTTTCTGTCTTTCCCCCCGCCCCCTTCCACTGCTCTTGGTAGTTCATATTTATTTAAATTACTGACAGGACTAAAATATCCCGTAATACTCAGAAGCAGCTGCCTTTGTACAATGTCATAACCCATCTAGCAGTGCCAGGGTTGGAGGTGTTATTAGAGGAAGCATTGCTACTTTTGGTGTCCATAGTACCTCCTGGGCTGACACAAACAGAACAAAACGCCAGAGCAGCCAAAAAAGAATTCCCATGGGGAGAATGGATCAGAGAGAGCTATTTAGACAAAAATTGGCTGTGTTTCAATTTAAAAATTGATTTATACACATTTATGACCTGTATGCATATTTTGCCTGTTTAGTTTCATCACACTGTGCATGATCTTGAATTGTTGCCACAGTGAACAGAACTAAAATACAACTATCCATTACATTTACACTATAATGGATACACTTTAAATAATCCATCTGCCTCCTAGACTAGTGTGTTGCACTGCCGTCCTTGTGCTTGAAAATATCATGCATGTAAAATGCTTGCAGGAAAAAGCCCCAATACAGCAGATATTTACGAAGGCGTGTAACTTCAATTGCACAACTTGTCTCATGCATTTTTGTGTGTGCGCAAGTATCTGATTTACCACAGTCACGATTAACTTCATCTCCCATGAAGAAAGTTATAAATATGTTTAAGTGTATTGCTGGACTGGGGCCATGGTTTCCTGAATTTTTTGTCGAAGTGCCCATACGTGCATATAAATGGAAAACATGAAGAAGCTGAAAGTGTGCTTGCAGATTTGTAGGTATAATGTAGGCACTTGCATTTGGAGGGTGATCCCTCTGGACTTGTGATTTATTTCCACTCTTTAGCAGATAGATACAACCTAAAGTTATGAACACCCTCCCATGCCCCTCCCCCAAAACAGGTCCAGAATATCAAACCCTTTAGAAATACAGATGACATCTAATTTACACATGCAATTACCATGACTCCATATGCAAATCAAGTACTTGCACACACAAATATCCATAGCTGTATCTTTGCACATGCAATTATCTAGTTACAATTATATGAATGATAGTTATTCAGCCTGGATATATCAGACCAAATCCATCCTGGGTGGTTTGCCACTTCATAAAATGGAATAGCGCAAGGGATGATGTTTACTCTTTGTTTAAAAAAAGATTTTAAAAAAAAACAGCTTGTCACAAAGATTTCAGGTTTCTTATAACTGCACACTAACAAAATGGAATCTCTGTAGTACAGTCATTGTTGCCTTAACATAAGGAGTTATCATCTAATGGCACAGTGTTACTCAACAGTCTTTTCTAATACTCGTGACCCACTTAGATGAATTCAGCAGATGGACAATGCACCCTGTCTTGAAACAGAACCAAGGATCTTGTAAGAGGGAAAACCTTCCATCCATATATTAGAAACTATTGTTTACTCTCTGATTTTCAGATTTTTCCAATGAAAGGATTCTCCTACCCCTTTTGTTTGTTATAACACCCTCTTCAACAGCAGAGTTAAGTGGTGACTTCATGTCAGGATCCCAACAAGGATAATCAGGGCCATGGGTCAGAGCAGGGGCAAACCTGTGGCTAGACGAAGCAGAGTTGTTCGTAGACAGGTCCAGGCCAGGGTCAATACCAGGAGTCAGCATCTGAATCGGATTTTGGGGTCCAAGTCAGGAGACTAAGTCCAAATCAAGCTGATATCAAGCCAGGAATTCAAGAGCAAGAAACAGGCATAGCAACTACAAAAGATCCACACTGTTACCTGGACATGTCCCAGAATGCCCCTTGGGCAGGAAGCCAATCAGGCACCATGGCTCTGCTGTCTATCAAACCCTGTAGGTGGATCTTCTCATGGGCTGTGTCCACAGCAGGTCATAGAAAGTGGAGCACAAAATAGCTAGAACCTATTGCTAGATAGCAGCCTGGAGCTGTCAGCTGCATAATAATGCTATGGTCTTGGGTTCTAGACCCTTGGGGTTTCATACTTACACACAGTCTATAAATAACTGCATGGGGAACAGCAATTTGGTAATAGAAGAATCTTCAGCCTAGCAGACAAAGGTATAACAAGATTTGTGGGCTGAAAGTTGATGCTAAAGAAATTCAGACTAGAAATAAAGTGCAGCTCATCTTAACGGTGAGGGTGATTAGCCACTGGAACAATTTAGCAAGGGTTGTGGTGAATTCTCCATTGCTGGAAAACATTAAATCCAGATGGGATGTTTTTCTACAAGATATGCTGTAGTCCAAACAAGAATTAATTTTTGACATATTAAAGCCAAGATTGTATTTTTTTTCTAAATGATATTTTCTAGTTCAAATGAAAACGAATTCAGGGAAGTTCTAGGGCCTGTGTCATACAGAACATCAGACTTGCCTGATAAAGTCCATTTTGGCTTTATAATCTATGAAATGTTGATACCAATTGGTTCAATTATATTAGTGAGAAGACATCAGAACACCAGGCTCAATCAGTTTATTAATCAAAAGAGAGATTAGCACAACACCGAAAGGTTTAATCCTTTATTCAGTCTAGGGCAGTGGTTCTGAGCCAGGGGAAATGTATACCCCTGGGGGTATGTTGAGGTCTTCCAGGGGGTACATCAGCTCATCTAGATATTTGCCTAGTTTTACAACAGGCTACAGAAAAAGCACTAGTGCAGTCAGTACAAGTGAAAATTTCATACAGATAATGACTTGTTTATACTGCTCTATATACTATATACTGAAATGTTAAGTACAGTATTTATATTCCAGTTGATTTATTGGATGATTATACGGTAAAAATGAAAAAGGAAGCAATTTTCCAGTATTAGTGTGCTGTGATGTTTTTGTATTTGTATGGCTGATTTTGTAAGAAAGTAGTTTTTAAGTGAGGTGAGACTTGAAGGGTATGCAAGACTAATCAGACTCCTGAAAGGGGTACAGTAGTCTGGAAAGGTTGAGAGCCACTGGTCTAGGGAGCCACTCTGTTCCAAACTAAGAACTACCTATCTTTATACCCTACCGGTTTACCCAAATAGAAAATTCTTCACAATCCACTGTATTAATTAAAGACCTTATGCTGTTCTTATCTAGTTTCAAATTATTCTGCAGGTCACAAAAATAGGTAAAGACATCTTATACCAATTATCCCTCAAACAAATAACTAGCACTGCTCATATTTGGCAAAACAACAGGAAATAATACATTTTGCTTTCTGAGTAACTACACATATAAGGAACAGAGCTCATATACAATTTACCTACTAGTACATTTCCACTATAAGTTTAGCATGAGTTGCAAATTATGCTGGGGATAGGTTCATAGTTACAGAATTTAGAATAAGAACAAAGCCTTTTGGAAATAAATGATACTAGTTAACAGAAAGCCAAAATCCCCTTTCCTTATTTGGAATATTGGACATTTTTTAATTAATAGAAGCATATAATGATCAACGCCCCTTACAACACACCTTTCAAGATCTATGGGTTCTACACACACCTATCACAACATGCTATGTAACTCATCCAGTGTAACCTCAAAACCTTGTCTCTTTCACCAGTTGAAGTTGGTCCAATAAAAGATATCACCTCGCCCACCATGTCTTTCTAATATCCTGGGACCAACATGGTTACAACACTGGTCCCCTAACACAAAATCCGAGCAGAACCATGTTTAAACTATATTTTAGGATACAGATCAACAATTCTTACCAAGCACCCCTACATTTATCTATATCTTATCAGGAATTTTTCTAACAACCAAAATTTCTTGGGAACTTATTATTTTCAACAAGAAGCTTTCTGAGGTCCAGGATAAATTTCTGGTCGGATAGAAACCTTGATTTAGAGCAGTCCTTTGAGCCTTGGTCTCCCACATTCCAGGTGAGTTCTCTGAGCTCGAAGATATATAGCCAGTTTCATTCAAGCTCCACTATTGGAGCATTTCTACTTTGCATAAATATTCATTGGGCCAGAGAGTGAGAGAGATTGACTCCATAACCCCATGGTTAGGGTATGCATGATGTAGGACACTTGAACGTAGGTATCCCATATCACAAATTTAATGATTTATACAAAGTGGAATAGCTCCAATAGGAGAGTTTATGAGAGACACCCACCTCCCCACTCCACACAGAATAGCCTGTAGCCTGGTGCTTAGGACACTCCCCTGGGATATAGGAGGCCCACATACAAATGCCTAGCTCTGCCTGATTCAAAAGGAATCAGTTTTGTCCCAGTGCAGGATAGGAAAAAGGGTTGAAATCTTAAAAAAAAATTGCAGGAAGAAAAAACTGCTTCTCATTCTGCTCTAGATTCACTACAGTAGCCCTTGAGATAAATTGCCTTTTCAAAACGCAGAGGAGAGAAACAGAGTTCGGGGTAGAATACCTTTTGCTTCCCCAAGCAGGCTTGAATCTTAACCACCGTATTTGCTGCATAAGAAGGAATTGCTCCATTTCTAACAATGGCTTAACCATGTGCTTAAAGAAAAAAACATTAATTAAAATACAGGGGAAAACCAACAAGTGACTGCGGATGGAAATCTGCTTGGAATAATAGGACCACAGCTGTCCACTATGCTAATACAGCAAAGTGTATACTAGTTAAATAGAGTCTTTCAGGGGGACTGTGACCTAACCAAGCCCATTGTATCCTATCCAGTTGCTTGTGATCCTTCTCACATACCCGCCATAGGAATTATGGTGCTGAATGGACAGCGCTATTGTACCTTGTCCAAGTGATGATCATCCCTTCCATTCTCAAGAGATCCGGTAATTAGTCTCCTGCCCATGATTAGGTCTTACTAAATAATAATTGCATTTTTATTTATTTACAAGACAGATTACTATTGCATATGTAATATAGCCTTCTTGAGATTGTATAAATGCTGTCTTCTGCAATTATGGAGCCAGATTTTCAATGACCCCCTTTAATTATCATCCACCCAGTTATAGCCCCATGTCAAACATGTCCTAGCATGTGCAAACTGGATAACTGAGGTTACAAATGCTATTTGCAATGTAAATGTAGGTCCCAGGATATGAAAGCAATGAATTAATATATTTTACTGTTGGTGGAAGGGCCAACTTTCAAACTTCACCAAGTTCTTCCTCAGTTCTGGAGACAGTAACCAGAGTATCTGAGCTAAATACAAGGTGCGGATGAATTGTTAAGCTGAAGAGGTTCACATTTGCTGTAGGAGACCCTTAAAATTAAATGGGTAATTGTGGGTTAGGAAGCAGCAGGGTGTTGCTGTTCAGTCCGTTTTTTAATGTGTAGCAGAGTTGTGAATTTAATTTCCCAGATTCATCTTTTGAAGATGCTGGGCAGGTTTCCTTTGAGGAGGAGGACTGAGAGGTCAGATATGGAGTGATCGCTTTGTGAAAAGTGTTTGCTCCCAAGTAATAAGGTATTTTGGTCTTTTATCATTTTTCTATTAGTTTATTTGAGAGCATAGTGTTTGCATGGTTTCACCCATATAGTTGTTCTGACATCTGAAACACTGGATGAGGTACACCATATGTTGTAATAGGCATGCGTAGGACCCAGGGATCTTGAAAGTTGTGTTGTGGGAGTAGTGGAGGTATTGATGATCATAGCAGTGGAGATTTGTCTCCAGATTTTGCATCTGTTGTTCTGTCAAGGTGTGGTGCCGCTTTGAATTGGTGGGCCCTGGTCTCTGAGGAGCTTGCCTCTGGTGAATGATTTTTTTCAGGATATGGTCCCCATCAAATATGGGTTGTAATTCTTTGATAATACCCTGGATGGGTTGCAATATAGAGTTGTAAGTGACATCTAGAGGTTCACAGTCAGGGTTGTTTTTTTTCTGCATTGAAGCAGGTATTCCCAGGATATTTGGGTAGTCCATTCCATGATACAGTCTACTTCTCTGGTGAAGTGACCTTGTTTAATGAAGGTGGAAGTGTGTTTAGATGTGTCACCTGGACTTTCTTTATGGAGTAAGTTCTGTGGTATCTGAGTGCCTTTCTGTGGATAACAAATTTCTTGGTGTTTCTGGGATGGGTGCTGGATCTGTGGAGATAAGTGTGGTGATCCGTGGGTTTCTTGTCTACAGTCATTTGTAGGGTCTCATTGCTAAAGCTGAGCATGATGTCCAGGAAGTTCATGCTAGTGTGCGGGTGTTCTAGAGAGAAGATTGTTGATGTTGTGATGGAAATCTATGAGGGGGTTTAGGTCACCTGTCTAGAGAAGGTATCTAACCAATGTATCACAGATAGAGCATTATTTGTGAGGTGCATTTTTCCAGAAGAAGGCGGCCCATGAAGAGATTGACAAATGCTGTATTTCATGCTCAATCCGACTTCACATATGCAGATCCAGTGGTGGCCCCATTAGAATCAATGCATACCTCTTGCAGTAATGAAATTTACTATGGTACTTGCAATATTTCCCATCCTATATTTAGGGAGCCTAAAAATGCCATGGAACAGTACAAGCTGATTTTTAATGACACTCATTGTACCTGCATGTCCACTTGCCAATTCACAGTTCTGTGAATGAGAAACTTGCGGTTAAGGAGCTTTGAAGCTCGCTCTCCTCTGATCATTTCTCCATAATTATTAGAACTGTGCAAAGTTCAGTGATCTGGATTTGTGAGGGTGGGAGGCTCAATTCTCCTTTTCGGCTGAGCAGAGGCTCTGCTTAGAAGGAGTGGAAGAGGTGTCTGAGGGCGCTTGGAGAACCAGTTGTGGCTTCCTGATTCAAAGCACTGATTCATATATGGGGGCAGTCCTAATTTAGACCAGAATCTCCACTGAGGCCGCCATATTACTCAATGTTCCCAGAAAAGCAGCTCTTACACCAGACCCCCCGGCATATTGCTTCATTTTCTCTCTGTATAGTGATTTATGTAGGCTGCAGTTACATACCAGACAGGCATATTTGAAGGGTTGAAGGGTTGAACCCTGAAGTCATTAATTACTCTTAATTCAGGCAAAATTCCCAGGCAACTGTAAGGAGTTTGCTTATTTACTGAACAAAGTCTAAATGATTAAAAAGAGTCTAATCTTCCCATACAAGGTGTGTAATGATCATTAATCTATTGTGTAAGGAGAAAAGGGCGAGGCCTAGAGATTAAATTAATGAAAAAGTATCTTTATGTGTTGCTATTTCAGCACATTTGTGTTTATTTTACTGGTCTATTACTGGGTTCTCTTTTAAATTATGTTATATGTTGCACTCTCTTCCTTTCCTACTTTCCAAGGGAAGTGCACATGTTATTTTGCTTTCAGATTTCAGTTGGAATGACTTTCTGACCAGGGTTACGTTATCTTTGAGCAGTGTTCTCATTCCTTTTGACACTGGAAAAGTTTATTTGTCATGGCTGGGAGGAAAAAAGGTTCATTGAGTCACACATATCGATTTCTAGGAAAAGCTTTTACAACCACTCCAAGATGCTTTCATCTAAGTCTTCAAATGTATCATCTGAACATTTGCCAGACCACCATGACGGGAATGCTATCAAATGTAGTGAAGTTTTCTTCTTTTACATATTCCACCAGTTGGAAATAATCAAATATTACCAGCATTGCATGGAAAAGGGTAATATTTAAACCTTAGCAACATTAACCAATATGTGAGATGGAGATATATAAAAGACCCTCTTTAACTCTATATGTGAAGCTTCTTAAATCATTGTCTGTGATGCTTCCTGGGAGTACCTAGGGCTGTGAGGCACCTAGCTACCATGTGTCCTTAGCATGAGGGGGCATTGTCTGTGTCTGCCATGGGTCAGTTCCTTGACTCCACTAGCCAAGGGCAAATGCTCCCCCTTCAGGCTATGTAAGCTGGGCTGTTGCACTGCCTTAGGCACACTCCAAACTCCAAGCCCTCCATGTGATCCCCTGGAATATCCAGCCCCAGTCCCATGAGACATTTACACTAGTCACAAATTTTCTGCTCCCAAAGAAGCAATTTCACCTCTGTTCACCTCTCCATTTAACGCACAGCTCTTAGGTATGTTTATAGTGAAAACAATACAAGAAAACAATTTACTTACCAAAGCCTAGAAATTCACAAAGTAGCAAGTAAAAGTACTGGAAAACAATGGTTACATAGAAAACACAATTATAAGACACATTCTAGAGCCTAGACTTAATTAACAATATGCTTTCCTGTTTAATGAAGTTTAACTCACTCTTTGCAACATTTTCTAGCTAAATTGGTGGTGACCCTCCTTTCAAGAGACAAAACATGAGACTAGTCCATCTCTTCAGTGAAGGATCCAGGGCAAACCCCCAAAAGCCGTTGCCTTTACTTATAAGTGGGATATCCTCCTGCTTTTTTTTTGTTTTTTCCTGCAGTTTTTTCATGTGATTGTGCAATCTCTTCATTAGCATTGGGCTTAGTAATGCAAATAGGCCTTCCTTGTGAAATGGACAATACACAATATAGACATGATAAGCATGTAGTACCTCCTGCCTGTTGGAACCTGTCTAAGGTATGTCTACACTTACAATGCTACAGTTCTCCCGTCGGTGCAAGTAATCCACTTCCCAAACAGACAGTTGTGAGGTGAGAGGAACAATTCTTCCATCGACCTAGTGATGTCTACACCTGGAATTAGGTCAGTATAGCTAAGTCTCTTAGGAGTGTGGATTTTTCACACCCCCTGAAAGAAGTAGCTATTGCAATGTAGTTCCTAGTGTAGATCAAGGCTAGGGCATGTCACCTCCTTGTTACCTGGTTACCTGCTTTACCTTAAGGTAGTATAGATATATAACCTTTACAATATTATCCTTGCATACATTTTGCAGTGATTATAAAGACCAGAGAGCCAATGGCTCTTGGTGGAGACTTTACATGACACCCTTTGACAAACTATTATGTAGCTATAAGATCCAAGGGATCGGTACAAACCTCTATGCACCGTCCCTTACGCCTCTGTCAGTTGATCACATCACCTAGTATCAATTACAAATTACTTTTGCTGGAAAGGGAATTGAAAATGCCATTGCTTCCACAGACTACAGGATATGGGTTATGTTTCTTTATAGGTAATGTTACATCAAAAGATAAAAAATGTAAATGCAATTTAAACTTTTCAACATTACTTCAGTGATATGAAGCGAGAGTCATCACAATTTTATCCTGAAAGATTTACCACTGAAGACACATTAGACAAATAAATACAGAATAAAGGACAACAGATCAGATAAGGGATGGTATGCAGAGATTATTGATTAGAATAAGGTAGGAATGATTTCTGGAAGAAGAGCATATTAAGGAAGGATGAGAAGGAGAAAAGTGGACAAGAGGAGCTAGAGCTGGTTGGAAAATGGGGACGTTCCAACTTTTTGTTGAAAAAATGAAAATTTTTGGACAAAACCCACTTGGCCAAAAAGTTTTCAGTTTTCAACTAAATTTTTTTTTTTTTTTAAAAAAAACCTTTTAAGTTTTCATTTTTTGACAGTCAAAAAAATTCCATGCAGAACAGGCACTTTTTGTTTAGTCAAAGACCCAATTTTCCATCGAAAAAGTTTTGACCAAAAGTCTTTGACTAGCTTTACTAGGAGCACAAGAGAAGTCAGACTGCCAGAATCTGGGACCGGATCACAGGAGATGGAACATTTGATAATTGCTCATTTTGTTAATTACTTCTGAAGCATCTGGCACCAGCTACTGTCAGAAGACAGGCTACTAGACTAGATGTACCATGGTCTGACTGTTGTTCTTACTGTTGCAAACATGAATGACTAAATACAAAGTGAGGCAGGGAGGTGGAAATGAAAGGCCAAGCAAGCAGAGAGGACCAGGATGAGTGTAGGGAACAAGGAGAGTATGAGGAAATAAGAACAGTGAAGCTGAGGGCATGCTGTTTGGTCATCCTACAGGATCCATTTGAGTCCCGCCTTTTGGAAATCCTCTCTGATTGTCCATCAACAGACTGGGTACTGAAACACACATGTCTCAAATCTATGTCTCAATGACTATAATTTCATATCTGCCACTAATGGCCACATCACAAAAGTGGTGAGGGAACCTACTGATTAGGAAATACAAAGGTGTCACCCTTGAAATAATCACTCGTGTCTTGGACTAAAGCCTAGTGATGTCAAAGAAGTTTTCTTTCTACCGAATTCAGTGGGCTTTGGGGATTTGGCAAATTAGACAGAAGCATTAACCTGTCGCTGGGCTACCCCTGTAGTGGATTACTCTCCCAACAAACCTACTCACGTGGTCAGCCTTCCACCCATTCCATATAGCTGCCTGTAGAGAAGGAATAGTTCTGCAGAAGCTGCTTTCCTCCCCGGGGCTGTTGTTTCAGCCACCATCTTGGCCAACAACAGGGATGGAACAAGGAAACCTTCTGAGCTTAAAGCATGAGTTTCTATAGAGCCAGGCTCTGTTTGTATGGGTCTGTAAAAGACATGTATCCTCTGTGAATCAGGTACAAAGGAAGCATACAACGCACATTGACCAGAAGGTTCCACTTGTGATCTCTGATAAAGATAGCCCATGCGGAGTGGAAGGAGGTTCCTAATATCCCCTTAATGCCTTATATGGATGCATAAATTGAGGCAATCTTATCCTAAATAACTACCTAGAATTCCAAAAGGGGTAAATTCTGCAAATGAAGGTGAAAATTCTCTTGTATTTTCAAGAAAATGGTTCATGTTTCTCTGCCAAAGTCTCAGACACTGCTCTTTATGATCTGCTTATGTTACAGGGCATAACACACAATGCATGGTGGAACCATCTACTATGATCTGCCCCAAGCCAAAATATCAGGCAGAATATTTAGGAGGAAATTTTTATTTATTTCCAAGCTGTAACATTTATTCAATGTCTTGAATAAAGACACTTTTCTTTCTCATGATTTGTGTCAGATTATTGTTGGCTGTCCAGTCATTTGTGGACAATTATACATCTGCTAGCTTGTAAAGATGGGTATTGTTCTATTCTCCCTCTCTAGTTTAGGTTGTTCAACAATAGACAACTCTTACTTGAAATAAGTTTCATCTTTTCTGACACTCATTTCAAAGACTAAGAAGATTTACGTAACACATCTATAAAGCCAACACATGGCTTCAGTACAGGAAACTGTATGGGCTACCAGCACTCAAATATTGCCTTTAATCTCTTGAGGCAAAGTCCTCCTGCTAATTACTGCTATTTAAAGTCCTCCTGCTAGTATTGTAAAGGTCAGGCTTGACAAAGCCCTAGCTGGGATGATTTAGTTGGGTTTTGGTTTTGTTTTGAGCAGGGGGTGGGACTAGATGACCTCCTGAGGTCTCTTCCAACCCTGATATTCTATGATTCTATGTCTCTAACTTCCACCAAATCATTCAGCCATCAAGAATGGCTGCCGCTGCCATGATGTCATGGCACTCCATCTGAAACTGACAAGTGCAAATGTACCTTGACATCAGCATGACTTAATTTTAACCAGCAGCGCTCTCGCAAAAAGAAGATATTTGTACTCGTTGACATGAAACATGTGGAATCACTCATCCAGTGTTATGGCGGAGTCATAAATCTGTCTGGAAATGAGGCATTAAATGAATCATAAAAATGTATACTCAAAACTATAACACCCGTTTAAAATTTATGGGTAGTTACTTATGGAGCAGATTTAAAGACTGAACCTTAAATCAAATGGTGTCCATTAGTATATTTATAGAGACTTTGGTATAAAACTCCTTTTCTTTTTCTATTTCCCCCACTCCATGTGGAAGGTCTAACTTGTAAAATACCTTTTTCTATAAATGCAGAATCTCCAAAAGCAGCTGGGGGAGAGATGCCATCTGAACATCTGTGGATGAAAATGTAACACAAGGCTGCCCTTGTAAATGATTTACAGAATAGGATATCCAAACTCTAAAGATATGGGTCTTTTTTCAGTTCAGCAACCTCGATGGTGTCTGGTGAACCCATTTTTCCATAGGTCATTGAGTTCAACAGACATAATGCTTCTCTTAGCCAACTATTACTTCTATTTATTTTACTTCTTTAATTAAAAACCTTATTTTCTCCATCATGCCCTCACTGAGTAACCGTGTTATCTTACCGGTGTCACTCCATCCCTCTTCCTCCATGTCATCCTTATAGTCTGGCCAGCTCTCCATCACATCTTTGTAATTAACTTGTAAATGCCTCAGAGCTGGGAACTGAGCTCTTTACTTGCAATGGGAGGTGCTTGGTACATGTTCGAGGGCAATAAAAAAACGAAACCAACCAAATCAAACTCCCCATTCCATAATGCAATAATGTGACTCATTCTCTAAAATTGACCACTCTGCTGCTAAGTAAAACATTTGCAAAGAGATAGGTGGTAGAGAGGGCTAGTGCAGTAGACTCGCCTCAAGAGATTTTGACTTATGTCACAAGTAATGAACCCTGAAATTGTTTTGTGATCTCAGAAGTATTAGGCTGATCTCAGTAATATGCAAGACTTTAGATCAAATCGTGAAGGAAAGAATAATTAATTTCATGGAGGTATGTAATGTAACATGGGTTTACCAAAGGAAGATCATGCCAGACTAACCTGATTTCCTTCTTTGTGAAAACTACCTGACTTTTTAAGACAAGGGTCATGCAGTAAATCTAATATGCTTGGACTTCAGTAAAGCATTTGACAGAGTACCATATGGCAAATTGTTAGGTAAATTAGAGAATCGTGACAAGAATTGTAAACTGAAGAAGGGACTGGCTAAAAGCAAGAAAGCAATGGGCTGTGCTGAATGGTGAATTCCTAAACTGGAGGGAGGTTATTAGTGGTGTTCTTCAAGGCTCAGGCTTGGGATCAATCTCAGCCAATATTTTTATTAATGACCGTGGCACCAAAAGTAGGTGTGTGCTAATGAAGTGGGTTGATGATACAAATCTGGGAAGCATCGTCAAGACATAAGAGGATTGCAGTATTATACAGGAAGTTCTGTATGACCTTGAAGACTTAATGGGCAGAAATGGGCTGGCTGGTTGCTACACATACGTTGGGGATGTAACTGAGGGCCATATTTGCCCTAAGGTCAGATTGGCAGTGACCTTGGGGGGATTTTTGCCTTCCTCTGCGATGTGTGGGTGCGGGTCATTTACCATGATTAATGGGGTGTGGCTCCCTTAATCAGTTCCCTGCCAAGATCTTGGGCACTGATGCACTTCGCTGCCTCCTATTCTCTGCCTGTGGCATCTAGCTTAATTCCCTGTGAAATAAAGAATTTTCTCTTTACAGTAATCACAAAACACTCAAACTCCAGCCCTGACTTTGTAAGAATATATGACCTGCAGGGTACATTCTATTCAAAAGCACGGAGTTTCTAAAGAAAATTACCAGACATCCCCTTTCTGCAGCACAGCAGTCTAGGAAGCTGTTAGGATTTTTTTTAAAAAATATCCAATTAAACTGTGAATTCCAGAAGGTTTTAATCTGCAAAGGGCTCCATTGTAGCTTTGCCGCAAGCACTGAGGGAATGAATGGCAGACGCATGTTGCTGTATTGGTCCAGAAGCAGCCCTGGCACCAGCCTGTGAGTCAGATAATCACATGCTCTAAGTGTGTGTGGGTGGGGGAAGAAATATGTGCTAGCTTAACATCTGGCCCAAGCTCCATTCCTCTGCCTGCCTCGTTGGCTGGCTGGCATATTGGCAGGGTTGCGAAGCCAAGATTCTGCCAGCTTTCCACCCACCTCCATCCCAATGCGCAGGACTGTCTATAGCAGTCTCATGGAGCCGGTCCTTCCCACCACAATGCAGTCACCTGCACAAAGGAGTGCCTCACTCCCTGCCAACATGGTGCACAACTGAATCCCGGATGGACCTGGCATGAGAAATGAGGATCATGAACAATGTCTGACTGTCCCTGTTGCTGTGTGGCACGGAAAATATGATTAATACAAAAACACGAGTGAGAGAGGGCAGGAATTAGGGTGACTAGACAGCAAATGTGAAAAATCAGGATGGGGGTAGGCAGTAATAGGAGCCTATATAAGAAAAAGATCCAAAAATCAGGACTGTCCCTATAAAATCAGGACATCTGGTCACCCTAGCAGGAATAGAGAACCAGATTTTGGAAGCAGAGTGCAGGTGGCATAGAGAGAGCTCCGGGAAGGATCTTGGGGGAGGTTCTGTGACCTGTGTTACTACACAGGAGGTCACACTAGATGATCATCATTGTCCCTTTTGACCTTGAACTCTATGACACCATGGTCTGCCCCCAGAGATCTTCTGTTATCTTTAATGTTCTCTTCTCACAGATCATCGTCTCTGTGTGCACCTCACGCTATCGTTTATTCCCTACAGTTTGGACATGACAGATTTTCTCTCCCTCTATGACATAGAGCATGTTGCCGCATAGAACAAATTCTCATACAGAATATTATTCCCTCTGGAATTAAAACAGACGGACAGAATGTCCTGTATTGCAGTCCAATATTCAGAGCTCCATTTTATCACCAGGGCGCTGGCTGCATCTTTGCTTTTTTCTACTTTTTAAAAAAACGTTTTGCTCTTTAGCTTATTTCTTTTTCCAACGAATTCAGCTAGAAATCTCTCGAAATGACTCATGTGTTTGCAGTGAAGTCAGTTGGAATAACGTCAACTATCAAATTGAATTTTTACATGCAGTGAGTATTCAGACAGTGCTAAGTGTGGCAACTTAGCACCATGACCGTATTCCAAAGTTTGCACAAAGCAAACCCATCTAATCTAACCTCTTCTTCAACTGGAGCAGAGGTGGGGCTGGGAGTCCAGATCTTGTGCTCCGTTACCAGCCCTGCCCATCCCCTTATGTTACCTTGGATAAAATGTGTAACTTCACCCTGACTCAGTTTACACCTCTCTACTGTTCTGTTATTGTGTCAGAACAAGGAGCCGGAGGCAAACCTGATGTGGGAGGGGAAGGGGGATGGATCTGCTATCAGAGCACTCTGGAGAGAGAGGCCTGCTTGGTGAGGAAGGGGACGAGTTTAAGTGAACAGCTGTTATTGAATCCATGGGATGCGGCTGGGTCCTTTGCTGCTTTGACAGGGATGCATGTTTCCCCTGGAGCTATTCATGGGGGCTGCTGAACGGGGCTGTGCAGTGAGCACGTGGTGCAGCTGGCAGGCAGGAGAGCGG
The DNA here is from genome assembly GCA_007922305.1 of Dermatemys mawii. Taxonomy (NCBI): domain Eukaryota; kingdom Metazoa; phylum Chordata; order Testudines; family Dermatemydidae; genus Dermatemys; species Dermatemys mawii. The sequence continues at coordinate 28,952,458 of ML677343.1, read as the reverse complement.
ATGAAGAGCAGGTGGGGGTGGAATGATTCAAGGAATGTGTTGCCCCTTGGGGAGGTATGCTGCCAAAGACAGCTGTGTTCCCAGCATCCCTCCCTACTTGCTTTTCACCTAGGAGAAGTGTTGGAAAAGCAGAGGCCTTGTTCAGTTCTGACTTTCTCATCTTCCCCAGACTCCGCATTGAACACAAGCATTTTGGCTGCATTTGCAGCCAGGTCACTGAATGGTGCAGTCATCATTCCGTTGTGCCATGCCCTGCACCCTTCAACGTTCAGAAGGCTCTCGGCCTGCTGGCAGGGCATCTGGGAGGCAAACGCCGTCACGTGTTCCAATCCCAGACGCAGAGTGTTACAAAGGGAGTCACTGTTTCCCCCTGTCTCAGGGAAGCTTCATATTTGTTGGTGGTGGCGTCCCTGGATGTGGAATAAAAGGCCTCAAGACCAAAAAATACGAATCGCTGTTTGCACAGGTGCCATCGCAGGATATGACGCACACTGTGTCAAGGAGTGGTCCATCCAGAGGTGAAAGTAAGCCGGTATGCCCTGGCACGGTGTACCAGCAAGAGCCGGTGCGCCCTACCAGGGAGGCCCAGCTTCCCGAGGTGGCAATTTAAAGGGTCTGGGGCTCCCAGCAGTGGCTGGAGCCTCAGGTCCTTTAAACTGCTGCTAGAGCCCCGCTGCTGGAGCCCTAGGGTAGTGGCTGCAGGGATCCAGGGGTTATTTAAAGATCCAAGGATCCCCCTGCCTCTACTGCCCCGGGCCCTTTAAATAGCCGCTGAAGCCCCGCCACTGCTACCCCAGGGCTCAGGCGGCTATTTAAAGGGATGGGGCGGAAGAAACAGGGGAACTGTGGGTCCTTTAAATAACCCCTGGAGCCTCCAGCAGTGGCTTAAAGGGCATGAGGCAATAGCAGCAGCCAAGCCCTGGGCCTGATAAACCGCTTCTGGTGCCTCCAGCTGCCGCTGCTAGCCCAGCGCAGGGGAGGGCACTTACCGGTACTGTGGGGGCTGGAGTTGGCTCTGACCCCCAACCTCGCCCCTTGTGAGGGCCAGAGCCGGCCCCAAGGAGCCCCATACCGGTAAGTCCCTATTTTTACTTTCACCCCTGGGCCCATCTCAGAAGTATCTAATTAGCCCTTACTCTAACTGAATTGCTTTCAGTGCCTGATCCAATGTCCACAGGAGTCAGTGGGATTATAGGGTGGGGGGTTAATTCCATGGTCATAAAGACGCCTTATATATGTTCTAGGTGGGATGTTGGTCTCTGACCTATGCCAGCATTGATTAATCTAAGTATTTTTTAGGAAGTTAAGGAGCAACTTGCTTCGGATGAGGATTATGTAGCATTTGACCAACCTGCCCACCAATCAATTTTACCCTGTGAAGGAGGCCTGTCTAAGCAGAACATGCCAATCAATGCTTTGTATATAATGTGACCAAAAAAATTGTTCAGGGTTGGGGGAATCGAAGAAAATTATTTTATAAAAATGACTGAAAATACGGGAATCTTTCAAAGGTTTGAGCAAATGCGAAGCTCCTTTATGTGGTGGAATGAGGGCTGGGATGCCGCAGACAGACTCAGTATCCGGGGCTGGCCTTACCACGAGGTGAACTGAGGCAGCTGCCTCGGGTGCCAGACCGGGAAGAGGGGCACTAGGACCCAGAGTGTAGAAAATGGTGTCTGCTGCTGGTGCATCTGTGTTCTCTCTGTTCTAGATGCACAGAGATGGTGGAGGGCTGTGCTGGAGGAAGGAGGGTACAAGAGACTTTTCAATGCATTGGCCCACATGAAGAGGCAGGGGGCATCATTTGAGCTCCCCGCTTCAGGTGCCAAAATGTTGTGGGCCAGCTGTGTCAGTATCAGTCAGTCACAGCAAGACCAGGCTACAGTACCCAGCTATAGAGGGAACTCCACGTTTTCCCAGCATGATCTTCCTCTCACTAACACATAGGTAAACACCCCTATTGCTTTTAAGTGATGTATTCATGATTTACACCACTGTAAGACACAGAAGAATTGTGCCTACAGTTTGTATTCTTCCTGTGGTCTCACGCACAGTCTAGTGAGATTGTACAACAACCTAAGAAACTAAACAGATGTGAGTTTGCATGCATCAAGTCAAAGCCTAAGAGAACCTTGGTATCATTGTATCGGAAAACATTTACTTTGCCTTTTAGCTGTTCACTAACATCTTGTAACCAGCCCCGGGGGAATAATACTGTGTTTTTCAGCTCCAGGAATCTCTCTGTATTGTCTTTATGGTAAACAGAGAATCAAGACACCTGTATCTAAAACACAAACTTATTGGTGTTGGATCTGACATGCTTCCTGAGAGAGATTGTTTTTTAAATCTCAGGCCCTGACAAGTTGTGATTATTAAAGCTCATATGACACTTGTTGCAACATCTGGAGTATTAATTTCAGTGTGCTAGTGAAATTCCAGCTTGGAAAATAGCATCTTGTCTTCCAATTCCCCGCTGAGTAATCAGTTGGATACATTTTACTTTACTTTCTTGCATAAAAGACTCTGATGTACTGCTGGCACACACTGACTGCTGCTGTCAAACCCAGAGGCAGCTGCATTTCTATGATGAGCAAATGAAAACACGCTGCCTTTTTCCTTGTCACATGCAATTCTTTGGTTTTCAACCTGCAGGTAGCGTGTGAAAATAGATACCTATAAATATAAAGCTAAAGAGCCAGTCTCAGGTTTAGTCCAGCTAGGTCCAGCACTATTGAAGGCTTTCAAGCCGGTAATGGCCATTTAAAGACAATCTGCCTCTATATAGGTATCCACTGTAAAGAATAAGGGGTAGGCATGATATAGGAATGATAGTTCACAGCAGTGAGCACTGCCCTGGCGCTTAACATCCTACAATGATGGAATTACAAAGATGGAGTCACAAAGTCAGGCAGTGTTAAAACAAGATCATTCAAGGCACAACCAGCAAAAATGGAGAAAAAAAAAACTGTCACAGAATGGAAATAATTTGTGCAATATATCCGCAGATTCTTAACCTGCCCAGCTGTCTCCAAATGAAACCTTCCAGCCCCATTGCCGGTATGTACACATCCTGCCAGGGTCTAATCAAACTGCGCTGAGCAGCTAGAGAAAATTCAGGGGAACAGTGCTGTTGGCCATACCCACATCCTTCCCCATCATCAGTGCCAGTTGGAGGAGCTAACTTCAGGTTGATCTGAATGCTTGCAGGCATAAGGAAACAATTATGTAAAGCTGAGACTGGCAGGCTGAGCCATGCATCACATGCAAAGACCAGAAACAAAATAAGTGACCTGTAAAGCCAAACATTTGTGTTGCTTTTATTGAAAGAGGGTAGTGTGCTAATGGTCTTGAATAGAATACCATGCTTTACCCAAAGTCACTGAAAAGACAGCAGAGTTATCATTTATTGCAGTGGTCGACAACGCTGCGGAAGTATCTCTGCATTTGTATGATGTGACCATGTGATCTTCTCAAATGACACTACTTCGGGAATAAAGAGGTTAATTAAGGGCTTGTCTTCACTAGAGCGGGGAGAGATCGATCGCCAGCGGCGCCCTCGTCGACTCTGTAACTCCAGCTCGCCAAAAGGCGCAAGCTGGAGTCGACGGGGGAGCGCGCCGCCACCCGCCGCCATGAGGACGGGAGGTAAGTCGGCTGTAGATACGCCGCTTTCAGCTACGTTATTAACGTAGCTGAAATTGTGTATCTACAGTCGATCCCCCAACCAAGTGAGGACCAGCCCTAAGATAAAGAGAATGAACAATCATTCCTGAAAAGTAAAGGTGAACTTAGAGCCTGGTTCAGGAAAGCAGGAAAGCAAACTTGACTTTAAGTATCTGATTAAGTCCCATTGAAGCTGGTAGAACTTAACTTCATGCCTAACTGTTGTGCTGAATAGGTCTGTATTTAAGTGTGTGTTTGAGTGCAATCCTGAATTAGAGTCTTAGTTAGCAATAGCAGATGTTACATTTATCTTGACTAACTCCATTGCCAAAAGGCAGGACCTAACCCAGAGCCCCAGATTCAGACACTCCTGCACGCTGGGACTGTTAGCAATCCAAACCGGATCCAAATCTGAATTTTGGGACATTAGCTTGTTCCTAAGCCATCTCCTCAGGTGCTGTAAATTGGTAGACCTGCGTTTTTTCAATGGAGCTATGATGATTTACAGTAGCTGAATAACTAATGGTTGATTCTGTCATGGTATCATACTGAACCATGTGTCTACTTTGACTAAATTATTGCACTCATCTCTAAAACTGGTTAATTCTTCTTTTGAATTTATTTCTAAAATCTGGACATAGATAATATGCAAGAGAGAAAATGTCACCTGTCCACCAAAAATGGACTGCAATTTTATACATATGCACTCTCACAAATTTCGCAGCTAGCAACTCTTCAGTTTGCATAGATAAGTGGTATTTACTTGCACAGTTTCAGTAATAATTACATCTCTAGCTGCCCCATTTGCTTATGTAAGTCATGTTTAACTTACATGTTTAAATTACATGTTGCCAGTTTAAATTTCTCTAGAGGAAAATAAGGAGCCTCACTGGATTTTTTACAGGAAGAGACTGATTAGGGCCATGCAGTTCATAAAATTAATATTCCTTGGCATTTGGAGATGTAAAGAAATATCTGCCAACCATAATTTTGACTACATGTAGAATCCTGGAAGAACAAGACCATTCTGTCTGTGTGGTTATTTATGCAAGGGTCTACTCAGTTTGTGTAAAGTCATATCCTGTGGGCATGTTCATAACAGCACTAAGTTATTGCTCAAAAGGAAAAGTTGAACAAGGAGGTGTCTTTCCAGATTGTACCACTGAGGGGAGCTGCTAATTGTGGTTTTTCTCCTGCATACAGCAACACCGGGTTGGATAAGAGAAGATGGGGCGGGAAGGCTTATCCGAAAAGAGAAAAGGAGGGTAGGGCAGAGGTTAGTGAGGATGTGGAGAGAGGACACTTGTGTCATATGACTGGGTTTGGTAAAATTCTTTTTTTAAAAAAAAATTTCACTGGATGACAGTGTTTATATTTCAGCATTTTTTTTCATTTTGATCTATTGAAATTTTCACAGGTGCTGGAAATTTTGTGGTGTGTGACAGAGAATGGGAGGGGTCAGCGAATAATTAATGACAGCAGACACTGAAAATCAAAAACAAAGTTTTATAACCATTAACCCACAAATTGTCAGCATCACATGTCAAACTACACAAAGTAAACATACTGGAATCAAACTCTATTAACCTCTCAAGCTGCATTTTTTGTTCTTACTTTGCCCATCTGTAATTTTCCATCATCATCGATGGAAATATTTTTTCAGTCAGGTTGTGTGTTCAGTGAAATCAATATTTACCAATAAAAATCGAATCCTTCCAAGCCATCATATGCCTATGATAAGAATGCTGCAATTGGGACTACCCATGGGAGAAGAACAGACAGCATTTTGGTGGGGGCAAAAGCAGGAATATACTGAGTTATGGCTTCCAAAGCACCCTTAACTTTCTTTTGTACTTTTGGATGTTACAACACATAAACTTTCTCATCAGAGTAATCTAAACATAAGGCTGTTCTGTAAACTTAGATTGGGCAATTTGTTCTTCAAACACGCTGACTCATGGTGGATGCAAGATTTCCAAACTAAGGGCCAAATCCCAAGCCCTTACTCACTTTTGTCTCAGTCTTTGACTTGCACAGGAATTTGCCTTAATCAGAACTGAGTTGGGATCCAGACATGGACACAAACTAGAAACCAAGCATTGCCCAAACTTTAGGAAAATTTATCTGGTGGTGTGTGGCTTAGGCTAAAATGAACGTAAGAAATCTTTGTGTTCAGAAGTGCAGTTGCACTGATTTGTAAGTCTTAATAGCAGCTATTTTAACCAGGGAGGACAGTCCTTGGAATGGTATCTATCTTATTGTGGGAAGGATGAATGAATGTAAATCTTTTAGGGGGGTCTAATTCAGGTAGCATGATTTATTTAACTCTTTTGGCATCAGCTGAAGCAGAATTATCCTCTGGATTCACAAACTACACTACTGCAAACAATCATAAAATGTTCATTTCACACATTTAGGCTAAGCATATGCATGGCTGTATGGAAGGAGTCATCCAAGTTACATAAAAAAGTCACAGAACGGTATGTCAACATCTGGCCTACACAAACTTTTTATATAAATACAGATGGTTTGTTTTAATAAAAATAAGTGTAAATAACTATATAAAGTTTGTAGGACACATTAAGCCTGTTTTTCTTCCCAGTTTTTTTCCCTCATACGCAGTACGTTGTGTTCCATTGCTATTGCATTTAATCACTTTTATATAATAAACCATTATTGGGAAATGGAAATAGAATTTGAGTTAGCTTTTGGTTTGCAAAATTTCATTGCTTGGGTTTGCAATTGATCCAAAGCCCCAAAGTTGAGGAATTAAAAGAATTGGCTCTATTTCCAGCCCAGCTCAGATTAGAATTTATATATGACAAACGCCACTCCACATTGCTTAATATTGTTCTGAACGGTGCTCAGATACTTGGGTGATGAGTTTGGACTAAGAACCTGAATACAATAGAATAGACTAGAATTCACCTACTGGCTAGATCCTGAACTCCTTTAACTCAGGGCTTGATGCTGCAGGGATGAATGTCTCTTTCCAAGCATTGAACATTACAGCTCCCATTTGCCTAGGGCCTGATTTGCATCTTTTACTTGTGTTGAACAGCTCTCCACTCAAAACAAACAGTTCTGTGGATTTCACTGAGATTACTTGTAAGAGTAAGGATCCACTCAGTGTGTATAAAGGTATTAGTAATGAGTCCTTAAATGAGAGCTGATATATACTGTACCTTGAAGGATGAGGCTGTCAGATTTTAAGATTTCTTACCCAAGCAAGGGGAGTTTTGGCAGAATAAAACAGAGTGCCAGGTTCAGAATTGGCACAATAATATGGCCTTCTCTACTTGAAAGTTCACACATTAGCAAGGGAGGTCAAAAATTTTTAAGAGAACTAACAATACATTTTACATAAATGGCCCCAACTCTGTCAAATTAGCAATGGCAATTTGGGCCAACCTAGTAGAAGCATCTCCAAGATTAACTGATGATTTGAGTTAAAAAAATAATCTTCCAACATGGTTTATTTGGGCTGACAAAAACACAGAAAATGAATAATTCTTCAGCATAACTTCATGACATCTGCATAATGTATGCTTCTAGCCTGACACTTGCAATGACCTTTGATCACTCCCATCTTGCAAACATCATATCTTGAAAACTCCACGCTCCAGGGCTAATAATCCAATAAAACCAAATCTTTGCATTGCTTCCTGTTTTGCTATCTCTCTCACTTGTTCACTTTTCTTCTTTGTAAACAAAGCAGAGGGATTCATTTGCTAGATGAAACATGCCTTGTCAGAAAGTTCTTGGTGCCAACAACACTACAATACTCTAAATTAGAAACTAATGAAAAGTATAGAAGCTAAACATGAAAAATAGAGTTAGGCCCACTGTTATCTGGAGAGGCAGGGGAAAAGACATTCCTTGGCTGGGAATTAATAGAATGTTTACAGTAGGGGCACAAAGAGTGGGAATTAATTTCTTTAGTTTCCCTCTCAAAACAGAATCAGAGGGGTAGCCGTGTTAGTCTGGAATTGCACAAGTGGCAGAGAGTCCTGTGGCACCTTAAAGACTAACTAAAATTTTAGAGCATAAGCTTTCGTGGGCTAATACCCACTTCGTCGGAGGCATGCATCCGACGAAGTGGGTATTAGCCCACAAAAGCTTATTCTCTAAAATTTTAGTTAGTCTTTACGGTGCCACAGGACTCTTTGCCACCTCTCAAAACAAATCATGGACTGGGAAGATTATTATTTTGGTGTTAATACCATGAAAGCAAAACTGAGCACTTAGTCTTCAACAATCATCATCACCTACGCTTTGTTACGATTCTTTTCCTTAGATCACAAAACCTGACCTTTGCAGAAAATATACCCACTACTAATGTTCTAGCTCATTTCCGGGCAACTTTAAGGAAATTTGCATTCATGTTCTGCACCCAAAATGGTACAATGCCCATTTTGTACTTGGTCTGATGTAAGTCTGATGTACTTGGTCAGAGGGGGAGCCCTTCTACCATTGAATGCATTGGTTTGATGCTATGAGCACAGTACCAATGTTGATGCCACTGCTGCTGTGTCCTATGGGGCTTCTTTGCTGCAGCAAAGAGTTTCTACTACGTTTTCTCCAGTTGTACATTTTCTCAGAATAATTAGTTCCAGATTTGATTGCACAATCAAGTTGTATCTCAAGGCCAAAACTGCCCTGTCTATTATCAGCATGCAGAAATGAAGGATTTTGCTTTCCAACTTTCAGTTCGAGTTACACACTAAGTGCTCACTCACTCTCTCCCCGTTTTCCTATATCATTTTTTCTACAGTAACCTTCATGAATACCAACATAATTAAATAATCCTAAATAAGAGTCAAACAGCACTAAACTAGCAACATAAAGTGCTCCCATGCATCCATGGTGTAGGGTAATTTATTCTGACACAATTTCCTATAGCACACGTACCAGACTTATGTGTTATGGAAGAAGACTATGAGCCTGACTGAGATCAGTGGATTTGGTTTCCAGGGTCCAGATCCCATATTTACTGTGTTGCGATAAAGGGCAGATGCCTTCATGTTCCTCTCCCAGGGCACCCCCTAGAGGCAGGGTAGGGCCTTTGCACTCAGCTAGCTGCTGGCCCATGCCCAAGCATCTTGTTCCCTGGAATTATTACCTATCGAAATTAGAGATGGGGGAAAATAATAGGCTTGAATCTTAGCCCTGTCAGATTTAATTTTAGAGATGGATTCCTGGAAGTTTAAATCTGTATCCTTGGATCCAACTCCAACTGCTCTGAGGGTTTGGTTCTTTAGTCTTGTCCAGATACAGCTGACAGGTCATAAGGACACTCATTCTCATGAGATTTGGGTTGATGTCTATCTAAATAACTTGAAACTGCAGTTGAAGACGTTCAGCTAGTTCCTAGCTGGCTAATTGTTAAGTTTTGGAAGAGAGCAAAGGATCTACCATAATGCAACACTGTTCTCTGGGGCTACGGACTCTCCAAATGAAACCAGCTGACTGGTGCTAACAGGGTGTACTACAGTATCGCTCTATTTTGAACTTTCTAATGCATTTATCATCATAGTATCTGCGTGTTAATGTGACAGCTGCCATCTTGGCTGACACAGGAAATTGAACTGGGGCCACTTTTGAGATGAAAGCTTAATGGCATCTTGAGTTAAAGAGACAGAGTCTGTAGTCTTAGGCTGTACCAGACTCACATCCTGAACAGATCAGGTACAGAAAGGTGCGTATAAGATACAGTGACCCATGGGCTAAAGTAACAACCTGAAGCAGAGCAACCATCATGGTAGCAATCTCACAAGACCTGACGATCATGTGAGAATTCAGCACTTTTGGGCCAAAATTTAACAAAACCAGCCCATGAGATTTTGATGCTATGAAATGCAAACTTCAACCCTTGCCCTAGATTCCAAACTTCAGACCCCAGCTTAAAACTAACGCAGATCCAAACATTGCTCTCCTTGCCCTTCTCCACCAGAAGCAGAGCCCTCCAAGAACGGTGTCCCAGTGTCAGTCAGTACTTTTCCAAACTGTGATGCCACTCATAAAGCACTCTGGGTGGTGGATATTTATATATCCAAATATAAATGATTATTTCAGTGAATAGCAAATTAGCAGAAATGCCTCCTCGTAGGGAAGGAAATTGTTCTCACTAGGACAGAAAAAAAGCACAGTGGCACCAAAATGCCATCTCTCTCAATTCCCTTTCATTAAGAGAGACCTTCCCTTTGCAGATCTGAATGTCTTCTCCGTAACACTTAACTCATTACTATGGACAGTACAGCTCAGCCCTCCAAAGGTTTTATCAGCGCCCCAGAAATCTCTCAATGTTCAGTATAACACACCGGGCTCTCCCAAGCCTGTCCCTGCTTTGTATATTTGTTCTTTTAGAGCTTCTGAGCCCCAGAGGGCCAGAGCTTCAATCCTACAGAGTTTAGATGGTTTGTGAGATTGAGAAACAGAGGAGCTCCAGACCTACAGATTATTATTATTTATTATTTGTGTTACCAAAGTGTCTAGGAGCCAGAGTCATGAGCCAAGATCCCACTGTGCAAGGCCCTTGTAATGCGTCATCTCTGAGCCTGATAAGCACTGCTGAGCCCAATGAGTCACCCCTCAGCTTGATTACCTCAGGGCTCCATGTCAATCAACCAGGGCTAAGCCAATCCACTGGCAAAGGTTTAACCAGACACCCCCAAGGCGAGGGATATAGGGTCTCAATGAGAGCAGCCATTCCAGTCTGCTCAACACTGTCATGTCACCAGGATTATCCCCCCGCCACTAGGTGATTCTGAGCAACTGATCCTGCTCCAGTCTTATTCTAACCCTGCTCTTGGTGTCTGATTCTTGCTCTGACCCCCAGCCCGACCACTATATCTGACCACCACTGCTCCAACTACAAGCCCTGACCAACGCTCCTTCAACCACTAGGCCCGGCCATCCATGCCTCTGTTGACCACGCTGTACAAACACAGAACACTAAGACAGTCCTGCCCCAAGTGGCTCACCATCTCTGTTTAAGACAGGAGACAACAAACAGCTACGAAGAGTTGGGGGAGCACAAGGAAACAGTGAGACAATATGGGCAGCACTCTTTGCAGACCAGCAGCCTGAACGTTGCCACGGTGTTTGTATGCGTCATGCCACAGGAGAGATCTGAGGAGGGATTTGAAGGTGGACGAAGAGGTGGGTTTGAAGATGTTTTGGAGGGGGCCCCCGGAGCAGCATGGGAGACAGCACAAAGGTATTCTTTGAAAACAAATGGACATGGAGGCTGGCATGATGGACCAGTTGGAAGTGAGCACTGACAGCGCGATCGCGAATGACAGCTGATGGCAGGGTGGGGATTTAAAATTCACCTTTGTGCAGATGGTATGCTGAGGCCTATGTACCATTTAGATCCCACCTTAGCCCTCAAAATAGTGGGATTTAAGTGATGCCTAAGCCTTGTGTGGTTCCTTTGGTATAGGAGAATTTCAGGCCCTAACAAGGTTGATTCTGTCCTCCAAAGCTCCCATGCTTTGCAGGATCAGAATTCTTGTACCACGTTGGTCTTGTGGAGCTTCAGTCAAACCTGGCAGGTCATACTCAACCTTAGGATAGCAGAGTTTCTGTTAAACAGGACTCAGACAGTCAAGGTTTCATTGTACAACCCATAACTCCCTTGGGCAATGTTACCTGAAGCAAGATATCCCTAGTTCCAGATGAGGGGTACAGCAGGGGCTGCAGCGATCCAGTTAGACAAGAAATCTAGGAGATATTGTAGGAAAACAATGTGTGTAGCTGCAATGAGGAAAGCAAACAGGATGTTGGTTGCACTGATACAGGAATGCAATAAAACTGATATGAGATGGTTATTATTGCATAAGGAAATTATAAGATCTTGCCCAGAGTATGATCTATGGTAAGGAAACTAGGATCAGATCTCAAGTCTTAAGGTAGGTAAAATGTTCAGGACAATGTGTGTATCCCATTACTCAAATACCCATGGGTTGATTGGATGCAGCTGAAGAGGATTTTTGTGTGTGTTTGTTTTGCTTTAATGCCAAGTTGCGAAAGAAAAATTAATAAATTGCTACAAATAAACCCTTGACAAGAGGATCACACCCATTGCTAGTGTTGTTGTCCAACCACTCACCCAACCACCCTTATTAATGCCGCCAAATACCTCACAAAGCAACTGTAATTCAAAGAGCCTCCTATGCACTACTGGCAAAAGTATTCCCATGAAGAGCGCCCACAAAAACAAACTGAAAGGAGCAATGCTACCTCTTAGAATAAGATAAGATGCCAGTTCGAGACTGCTTGATGACCAGACCTTCAAGTGAGTCTAACTTAGTTTACAAAGTAGAGAGACAAGGTGGATGAGGTAATATCTTATTGGACTGACTTCTGTTGGTGAGAGAGACGAGCTTTCAAGTCACACAGAGTCTTCTTTGGGTCTGGGAAAGGTACCTAAAGAAGAGCTCTGTGTGGCTTGAAAGATTGTCTCTCTCACCACCAAAAGTTGGTCCAATAAAAGGTATTGCCTCACCCATCCTGACTCTCTAGCATCCTGGGACTGACACGGCTACATGTCATAGGTGTGGGGCTATCTGGGTGCAGGAAGCTCAGTGGGAGATCTGGATGCACAGGGGCAATGGGACTCCACAGGAGATCCAGGTGAAGATGGTTGGGCTCAGCAGGGTGGGTCTGGGTGTGGGGCGCTGAGTAGGGCACTCCAGGCGCAGGTGGAGTGGGACTTGATGGGGTGGGGGATCCAGGTGCAGCTGGTTGGTGGTCAGTGGGGTGGGAGGGCTCATCAGAGGGGGTCCAGATGTAGGGCTTGTCAGAGTGAGGGTTCGATGGGCCTGCTTAATGGGGGAGCCCCAGCTGCTG
>ML677343.1:28835163-28939932 GCA_007922305.1 Dermatemys mawii | reverse complement strand
GGGGGGAGGCGGGCGCATTTTCTGTGGGCGCACAGTCACACAGAATCCCCCGAGGAGTAATGTGCACATGGCCACCTCCATCAAGGCGCCTGGCAATCCAATTCACACCTGAGACCCAGCAGGAGCCTCATACTAGGAATTCCCCCAATCTACATTACCTGTGGCGCCCGATCCAGTAGGCATTCTCAGGCTAGCCAACGATAGGTCTCCACAAGAGTGTCCTAAACTCTGAGCCGTGGGGTACCCTGTTGCAGGCCTCTCTGACTTTCAACTGTTAAAGCCATTCCACTCTGTATAAATAATTAAATCTTCATTGCGGAACATGGGGTCCCCCATATCGGTGCCTTAACCAAGGGGCTAGGGAGCCATTTTCACTCTCTCTGGCCAATGCAATCTCCTGAGAGGTGGGATCATGAAGTGGGAGACCCACGTTCAAAAACCGCCTCCACATCAGGCAGAAGGGGGAACAAACGCAGGTCCCTATGTCCCAAATGAGAGCACTAAAAGATGTAGGAGGGCACCACCACTGTAGGGTGGCCGGATGTCTCAATATTATCAGAATCATCCCAATATGAGGGGTGTTGTCTTATATAAGCAACTATAACCCACTGTCACGGGGTACATACACCCCGTCATGGAGTGTCAACATGGGCGGCGCATGAACCACTGGCTGGGGAAGGCTAGCCCCCAACCCCTCCCCTTCCACCTGAGGCCCTGTCCCTACCATGCTCCTGGAACCCATAGCCCCCTACCCCAAGCTGGCTAGTGCCCGCAGGGCCCCTCTCAGCCCTGGCACCCCAGAAGGGAGAGCACACGGTGCCGCTGCAGCCCCGAGAGGGCGGGCGGTGTGGCCCCAGCCACTGGAGCCCAGCGGCACCACTGAAGTGTGGCACTGGGGGCAGAGTGTGGGTGGGGCCAGGCCTGGCTGTTTGAGGAGATACAGCCTCCCCTACCCACCACCCATGAGTGTCAGGTCAGGTATGTTTGAAAATAAAGAAACTGTGCTGCTGGCAGTTAGGTTCTATACTGGTGATCCTGACAATATCATGGTCGCAAGAGCGAGCAGGGGCACGCTGCGGTCCCAGTCTCCATGCACGCTCCACACGGGAGAAGGTGGGGTGGGCTGTTGGTGGGACCCTCGTACCGCCCTCTCACTGGAGAGGCATGGGGTTTGTTAGCATAGTTAGGAGAGGAGGATTCTAGCATTATCTGCACCCCCAGACCATAAACCATATCCTTGTGCTGGGGTATGATGTGGCCTTAAACAGCTTAAAGTTAAGGATGTGCTTTTGCTGTGTATAGATACATGAGGCAGATGCACAAAGCATGGTACATTTACACAAGCCTTGTGGAACGTTTGCTCCATTGTACAATTGAACCATTACACACCAAGTTCCAGGAAAAAGCAGCTGTTGGCATTTTACCACTGAAATAAGGCCGTGTTTCTTTCCAGGTCTGTTTCTCATTCTCCAGCCTAATTGTTATTCTTCATGTGATTATTCCCCCAAAGCCTGCTTTATAACAAAGTAGTTTGACCTTGGGATGCCATTTACTGTAACCTTAATTGAATGGCTTATTCGAACTTAATTTATAAACATCTATTTCATGTAATCAGCCAATAACCCAGGATCTGCAATAAATCATAAGCATCGTCCAGACATTAGCTTTATCAAATCATTATCAGCTTCTAAAAACCTAGTCACTTTCAATTCTTCCTTGCATTCAGATAGGCATAAGATGAGGATAGCTTAGCATGCCATAGACCAGCATACCATACAGCACACAAATAATTGATAGACAGCTAGGCTGTGGGAGAGCAAAACAGATGAGGAGACAACTTGAATGAAAAACAAACACAGAATCTAGTAAGTTTGGTGTCTCAAACTCCAAGGGCTTGATCTTCCAATACAACAGAATCCTATTGACTTCAGGGAGAATTCCCCTCATGGGACAAGGGAAATAACAGCGTAACCAGCTGAATCATCAGCAAACACGGGCTCTCCACCACCCAGGTGTTCTCCAGTCATGGAGAATCCTAAGATGGGAGTCAGTTGGATCAGCTTTCCAGAGTATGTCTATGCTTTGAGCTGGGGGTGTATCTCCCCACTCAAGGAGATGTATCTCTGAGCTAGCATGCTAAAAATAGAATGTAGCTATGATGGTTCACGTGGTAGGGAGGAGCTAGCCACTCTGAGGAGCATAACAGGGCCACAGACTCTTTGACAAACACCCGTCAGAACCTTATGAAATTGTCTCAGGGAAGGCAGCTCAGTTCTCACAGACTTACAGGCAGCTAATAACCTGTCCCATATGTCTCTAAATACAAAAGGTTGTTCTTTGTTCTGTAAAAGACTTTGGTCCAGGGGCTCAGTTGATGGGAACTGCTGAGTCTCACCACTGGTGGGTCTGGTCCCTTATGTTTGTTGATTTCAGGATATTTAGGCAGGCAGCCATTTCTGCCAATTCACTACTGAGAAGTGATGTGACCATAATGCCTAATATCATGAGGCACTGAATACTCTATCCCTCCTGGAGTGAGTGGGAAGCATTCAGTACCTTGAAGGTTCAACTCCTGCCACACACACAATGAATTCACAACGATCACTGAAATACAGCACAATTGGACTTCAAAAGATTAGGCCATTGCTGAAAAGGCTGTTGCTCTTCAAATGACTTGGGTATCCTAGAATAAGAAAAACACGGAACAGAGAGGTTGGTTGGCGGCATTCCCTAATTCATATATCAAAGGGGAAATTGAAAACACTCACAATGGGTGCAGCCATTTATCACGGGAAGGATGTTCTTATAAACAAACTAATATAAAACATATTAGGGTCCTGCTGTTCTTGGGCTATTCCATATCTTCCAGCCTATCACTAACTAGTAAAACATCAGAATAAAGAAGGGAGTTTGGAGTGTTTTCCATTAAGTTTTGGGAGAGAGAAAGAGAGAGAATGAAGAATAGCAATGCTTCAGCAGTTTTCCTTAGCATTTCCAATAGAAGAGCAATGAGACATGAAACTGATATTTCCCATCAGCAATAGGTCCTTAAGAGACTCCATCACAAAAACTATATCTAGTGGCCTGACTAGAAATTTGATGAGCCAAGAAAAGATTGTTTCATTTAATGGGCAATTGAATACTGATCATCTTTAAACGATCTTCATGCAAATTCAGCCTCAAAGAGAGATGGTTGACAATTAAGTAGAAATCATTTGTAATAATGCAATTTTTCTTGTTAATTGCTGGCATCCTCCTGATTTTTTCCTTTGCTTATGCATATTTATATCTTCATCCTCTGTCTGCTGAGCACAGAATCTAAACAAATCAGATTCACCTCTGTCTTATTCCAATTTTACACAAGTGTCAAATTCGAGAAAGAAGTGAATAGGGCCTGTTGCCTCCATTTTCCTAAAGGTCTTAAAACTAAGGAACCGGCAGGCATAGAAATGAAGACATCCCAGGGAAGGACCACTCCAGTTCCTGGTGAGGACACAGGAGTGGTAGGAATGGCCTGGAGAGAGATAGCAGTGTGTCTGTTGAACATGTTCTGTGTAGAACTTCACTCTCTCTAGTAGCCCATTTTCATTAAAAAAAATGTATGCCCCACCTCAACCACAGGCTATTGGGCTCAATGCAGGAAATAAGAGATGAAATTCTATGTTCTCTCGTATGCAGGAGGTCAGAATAGATGTTCACAAAGGCCCTTTCTGGCCTTAAAACCTACACATAAAAAAATATCCAAATGCAAACTTCAATATTCTTCTCCCTCTGCCCTGTAGAAGAATTTCCATGAGCAGAAGCTTGGATGGATTTTTCATTACTGAAGGATAGGAGGCATTGGCCAGGTTTAAGGAAAGCTGTGCTATAGAAAAGGAGTGAGAAGCTTATTTATTTAAAATACCCAGAGACAAGTTGTATTTTTATCACTTAACATCTGTACAACAGCTGGACTTATCTTGTGCTTCCTCCACCCACTGTATCATGTTACTGGCCTGCCTGTTATTTGTAATAAGCTTTATAACTAAAATCAAGAAAACAAATCGGAGAGAGGGGGGGAGAGATGTATTTTCTGACATTGATCTGTCCATGATTTGGCCGCCATTATACTTTGCACCCCACGGGAGCCAAAAGGCAATTAGTAAAAGCCATTTGCTGGAGTTGCCATGTTAATTTTATTTCTGTTTCCATGCCCATTAGATTCCATGCTGTAGAGACTTTGATGTAATTCTGGTGGCTTCTTCCCAGGCTTTCCAACTGGAAAGGAAAAGCACATCCATCAAAATTTACATAATTCATGGTTATTCCTCCAGCCTCGTGTATTGGACTCTACCTAGGGACAAGACGGTTTCTATTCTAGCCACTCTTGGAAACAGGGTTTGGGTTGTTGTGCGCAACAATCTACACCATCTTTTGTTAGTGCCTGCAATGTGGTTTTCGGGCACTCATGCTGGAGGACAAGCACAGGAGGCCAAATCCCCAGCTGATGTAAACTGATGTAGGATCACTGACTTACAGGAAGCTACATTAATTTATCCCAGCTGAGAAGCTGCCCACATTTATGTACATTATTGTACAATAAAAATTTAGTATCCCATTCAAATGCTGAAAATTGCACTTATACATTCAATAACCTGGAATATTTACAGAAAGAAATCCTTTCCATGAATGTAAGGTCCCAGTCTATCACATTTAGGAAAGGCATTACTTCCGAAAACTTACTAAAATAGGAAGTACAATAGGTCGATACGGATTGATACCATGTAACAAAACCCAATGGGAAAAAAAATAGTATACAAAACAGTTAAGGTCAAAATAGTTAAGGTCAAATATGCAATGCATAATTACTTATTATTTGCATCACGTTGTTTCTATGCATGTTTTTGCCATCAGCTTACTTTTACAAATTATGGATAGTTTCAGTCAGGTTGTTTGGTTATCAATGTAAGGGGTGAGTTTATTACAAAAGTGCTGTATTTCGCACTCTTGACCACGCTGTGATTCAAGATCCACTTCCTTTGACCCAGACGGTGTTGAGCATAAGTAATAAGCAAGGAATAGGGTCCAAGATTTGGCTGGCTTTTGCATGTACATTAAGGAATAGTTTGGTTTCTTTCTTTGACTAAAATTGCTCATATTTGAGAGTGGGCTCACACACGTCAGATGGGCTCTGACTTTTAATTTGAAGGTATTGCCATCAGATATCTCAAATCATGAAAACTGTGTTGTAGACAATGCTAAAGAAAAGATTCTAACAATTTCCTTTGCCCCATCTTTGTGTTCCTCCTTCTGGATCTTTGCACCCGCAATTGAATGTGGCACAGCTAGTTAAGAAGCAGGAAATTTTTGTCTCTCTGCATTAAGTTAGCACAGTCAGAGTAAGGACTTGCTCTTTTTATCCCCCTTGCTTTCCTGTTAACAAGAAGCATCTATACAGTAATGCTAGTTCACACTGAAGATGGCACTGCTAGGCAGTTTTCCAGACAGCAATAAAGCTCCATAGCCTTCTATGAACTCTTGAAAGGGCAAAAGTGTCATGAAATGGGGAGCAGAAGTGACAAAGAGTCGTGTGGCACCTTAAATACTAACAAAGGTATTGAAGCATAAGCTTTCATGGGCTAGTACCCACTTCATCGGCTATCTCTCGGATTCATGAAATGGGGAGGTTGCAGTCTGTCTGTTTCTTTGGCATGTTACTTTAATCAAATATCTTTTGCTGACACATTCATTCTTTGTAAACAATCTTCTTATGCTCCCTTTTACTGTTACCCACAGTCCTCAGCGTAGATATGTATATACGTATATATCTCAGCTGCAGTCTCTAACCAGCATCTGCAGTGGCAATGGGCGAACACACTGCACAGTCTGGAGAATGTGCCAATGATCAGACTAGTTTGTTTTCATGTCTTATACCTAGCAGCTAAGTAACACTCCTTAGGTCATCCTATCATTCCCTTCCAATCAGAGAACATTCCTCTGCCCATACCTCCATTCTTGATTCGGAGTAATAAATATTCAGTAACTATTGCATGTAATGATCCAGGATACATAAGACACTGATGGTTAAAATGCTGAGAGGTTATTCATGGTATCCAGCAACCAGGCACCAGAATTCCTGCTTACAAAGCAGTCATATCACTCTGTTGACTCAGTTTCATGAGCCCAGCTCCCTAGCCACACCACCACAGTCACAGCATGTGGGTTTAGTTAGGAATTAATGTAATTAGAAGGAGGCACCACTGTGGCCGCGTGGGACAGATACATACTAGACATTCAGTCCAAATACTGGGTGACTCAGGACCTGATTCTGTACCATTCAAGTCAACAAGAGTTTTGTCAACGCCGGTAATGGAGAGGCTCAGATCAGAAACCCATTCAAACAATTGAGTACTTGAGAGCCAGAGACGGTGAAGGTTTAATTTTAGTAAGTGGCTACTATTAAGGTGACATATAAATTGCAAGCAAGGAGATTTTTAAAGGTATAGTTATGAGTTAAAAGCCCCACCCCTATGGCCTTTCAATCATATGTAACTGCCCTCTTCCAAGTCCTCCATTTGGGATAACTGTACTTAGTCAGTTTCTCCCGCTCCTTTTCTTTCCTTCCTTGCTTCTTCCACACTGGAAATAAGTTATTTCCCTTCTCCCTGCCCCTCCACCCCCACACCATAGTCTTAATCCTGTAAACTGCTTAAGCAAGCAAATGGTTTCCTTGACTTCCATTGCTCCCTCCAGGAAAAATGCCAGGAAGAACAATTGAAAAAATCAGGGTCATTAATTAAACACACAACCTCAAACATGAGGAGGACACAAGTTCCACATTAAAATTCAGTAATGAAACCACAATAGGCTCTGGAGTTAAACAGGATTAAAGGTGCCCCCTAAAGGACAGAGAGATGCAGAGTAGCAAGCAAAAGACCTACAAGTGTGTGGGGAATTCTTGTTTCTAATCTGTTGGGTGAAGTGGGGGGGCAGCATTATTTGCTGGGGGTCAGAAGATATCTGTACATGGAGCCTGGAAAACATAGAAAAAGAAAGTGACAAACAAGAAACAAACAGCAAATCTGAATGTGTTGGGGAGTCAAGTATGATATTGTCCATGCTAAAATAGTTGCTGACAAACTACAAACAAACATCAGAGTGTTTAAGGGGCACCGATTTTTTTCAAAAAAGTGAAAATGATTCCAAAAACTGAATGTGATATGTTTAGATTTTATAATGTTTATGTGCATTAGGGACTTCCCCTATGCCACTCTCCTGTCACCTAACTCTAAGCTGCAGGCATAACTGAAAGCAGGTTAAGAAGTGTTCCTGCCTCCAACACTCAGATGCCCAGCTCCCAATGGGCTCCACACCCCGAATAAATCCGTTTTACCCTGTATAAACATTATATAGGGTAAACTCATAAATTGTTCACCCTCTACAACACTGAAAGAGAGAAATGCACAGCTGTTTGCCCCCCATCCCACCCTGGTATTAATACATACTCTGGATTAATTAATAAGTAAAAAGTGATTTTATTAAATACAAAAATAGGATTTAAGTGGTTCCAAGGAATAACAGACAGAACAAAGTGAATTACCAAGCAAAATAAAATAAAATACGCAAGTTTAAACCTAATACAGTAACAAAGTGATTGCAGATGAAATCTCACCATCAGAGATGCTCTGGTAAGCTTCTTTTATGGACTAGCCTTCTTCTAGCCTGGGTCCAGCAATCACTCACACCCCCTGTGGTTACTGTGCTTTGTTCCAGTTTCTTTCGGGTATCCTTTGGGGGTGGCGAGGCTATCTCTTGATCCACCTGAAGACAAAATGGAGGGGTCTCCCAAAGGCTTAAATAGACTTTCTCTTATGGGAGGAAGTCCTCCTCTTTCCTATGCAGAATCCAGGTCCAAGATGGAGTTCTGGAGTCACGTGGGCAAGTCACACATCCATGCATGACTGAGTTCTTTACCAGCCAGGCCACATTCCTGGGAAAGCTTAGATGTGGATTGGCATCTCCAAGTTCATTGTTAGCTTAAGTGTTTCTTGACTGGGCACTTATTGAGAAAAGTCTTTTCTCAGGAAGCTGACCAACTGCTTCACTGAAGTTACTTTAAATTAAACAAGTACCCAGCCAATATTCATAACTTCGAATACAAAAATGCTACATGCATACAAACAGGATGAATGTACTCAGTAGATCATAACCTTTGCAGAGGTATGTTAAATGGCATAACTAGAATAAAACATATTCCAGTTATGTCATATTTACTTTCATAAGCATATTTCCATAAAGCATTATGCAGTGCAACATCACACATGCCTCAGTCAGAGCACCTCTGAGAAGCAATGGGACTTTTCAGTGCCCTAAACACTCTCATTAAAGAGGAAAGCCAAGATTTTGGGGTTTTTTGCTTCTTTTTCCACTCGTTTCCCTATCTGTCACTCTCTCTGCCAATCACATAACTGTACATTTTCAGGTCATAACAGAGATCACAAGAGACAAACATGCCAACAGCTTTCAGCTTCCCCATTACAAATAATTAAGGGACAAATCCATCCCTGTACCCTATAATCTGGCATTGGGGTGTGCGGAGACGTGTAGCCTTAGGGAATTACAGATTGGTTTGGAAGAAAAAGATTTACTCTCCAGCAGGTAAACATAAAATTAAAGGAGAGAACCTTGGTATTCACTCTGTCCCCTGCCTCCGCTGCAGAATCTATAAATGAATTCCTTGGGAATTGTAATAGATGCAGATGGCGACAGCTCCTTTGAAATACAGGTGGTTTTGTTTGACTTTTGTAGAGCCAGGGTGCACTATAAGCATGACATGCCCCCAAGAGAGGCTGTAGACACACTGCCAGTCTATTAATTTGTGAAAACAAGCTGATTACTGCTGGGCCGTTCTACACTCAGAGCCTGGTCGCTACCATTCAGCTCAGGGTGCAGGGAGGATGCATGCAAAACAGGAAGTGTGTAAGTTGCAAGTAGGGAGACCAGACAGCAAGTGTGAAAAATCAGAACAGCAGATGGAGGGTAATAGGCGCCGATATAAGACAAAGCCCCAAATATCAGAACTGTCCCTATAAAATATGGACATCTGGTCACCCTAGTTGCAAGGCTTCAACTGCTGTTTGTAATTAAAGGCCAAGATTACAAAAGGCTGGAAGGGCAGGTGGTATTAATAAGAAGGGAAGGAGGAATCATCAGCCCGGGAGTGTTTTTCATTTTTGCTCCATGAGGCTTTGATGAAAACTGAGCATCTGCCAAGATTTTGGCGCCCGGAGGAGAGATATATAGTTCTTGCCCTTCCTCCCTGCTACCCACCAGCAGCACCACCTCGGGACTTACCACCATCTGTTTCGTTTTGCGAGCAACTCCCACCATTACCGCCGGGCTGTAGGCTTTCAAATGCCTTTGTATGTAACAGAAACATCCCCATGCTGATGTGTTTGTCTCCTGCTGGGAAATAACCCATTTATGCAGACCATGCAGAAAAGTCAGTGTAGCAGAGACGGTGTCCTCCTTTCTGTGCACTGCAGCTTGATGTGTCAGGGGCCGCTCTGCTCAGCCACTGGGTCAGTCTGGGAATCCATTCAGGTGTGAGTAACCCACACTGTGCTCTCTCCCACTCACATACGAATTTATATCTTTTCTCTTTATTGTTGTTTTCCTGAACCTCAACTTAAACCTCAACCAGCCAGCAGGAACATTTCGCTATGGGAATACGGAAATAAGAACAATTTGCATTCCCTGGGGCAGGAGAGAAGCCCTGGTCCTTAGAAAGCAGGTTCTGACTCCCTTCCTCGCAGATGGAGATGAAGATGTGTTCCCCATGACAGAAGGCATGAGCATAAGAGCCTGGCTGAACCTGGACAAGGAAGTACACACATGTGCGATTGACTTAGGGTGACCAGACGCCCCCGACTGGCAGAGGAGCGGTGCCTGGAGCCAGGGTCCTGCACCCCCAACCCGCAGCTTCCTCAGGCTTTTTATTCCCCTTCCTTCATAGCTCCAGTGGGGTAGGTGGAGTGAGCCTGTGGCTGCCCCTCCCATGTGTCCCGATATCACTGGTCTACAATTTTTTAGAAGTCGTCTGCTTCAGAGATAAAATGTGATCTTTATTATGTATTTTGATGTGCTGAATTCAAATATGACAATTAAAACAACTGATTGGCTACTGTTTCTAAGATATTTAAGTTTTTATATTTTATGTCTAGGTATATTGTGTAGATAGTAGAGTTTTATTCATAAATTGTAAACCTAGGTCTTTTCATGTGTTTATGGTTGCTTTACATGATAATATTTCACCTGTCCTGTTTATGTAACACTTTAAAAATCAGCAAAAGGGTTATATAAATACAATGTATTCTGAAACAAAAGGCAAAAAACTATTATGTACATATTTTAGTCCTATTCAGTGTCTACTCGGCGCTTCTTGGCTTGTCTCTTGTATTCATTAAATGGAGCATCTCTTGTCACTGTCCAGCAACAGTCTGCAAGCATTGATGGGCTCCATTTGCCGTGATAGCGTTTCTTCATTGTTGCAATGTCCTGGTGAAATCGCTCGCCGTGCTCGTCGCTCACTGCTCCGCAGTTCGGTGGAAAAAAATCTAGATGAGAGTGCAAAAAATGTATCTTTAGTGACATGTTGCAACCAAGGCTTTTGTATGCCTTGAGGAGGTTTTCCACCAACAACCTGTAGTTGTCTGCCTTGTTGTTTCCGAGAAAATGTATTGCCACTGACTGGAAGGCTTTCCATGCCGTCTTTTCCTTGCCACGCAGTGCATGGTCAAATGCATCATCTCGAAGAAGTTCACGAATCTGAGGACCAACAAAGACACCTTCCTTTATCTTAGCTTCACTTAACCTTGGAAATTTTCCACGGAGGTACTTGAAAGCTGCTTGTGTTTTGTCAATGGCCTTGACAAAGTTCTTCATCAGACCCAGCTTGATGTGCAAGGGTGGTAACAAAATCTCCCTTGATTCAACAAGTGGTGGATGCTGAACACTTTTCCTCCCAGGCTCCAATGACTGTCGGAGTGGCCAAACTTTCCTGATGTAGTGGGAATCTCTTGAACGACTATCCCATTCGCAGAGAAAACAGCAGTACTTTGTGGATCCAGTCTGCAGACCAGGCAAGAGAGCAACAACCTTCAAATCGCCACAAAGCCGCCACTGATGTTGGTCATAGTTTACGCACCTCAAAGGTTGTTTCATGTTGTCATAGGTTTCCTTCATACGGACTGCATGACCAACTGGAATTGATGGCCAAACATTGCCATTATGCAGCAAAACAGCTTTAAGACTCGTCTTCGATGAATCAATGAAGAGTCTCCACTCATCTGGATCGTGAACGATGTTGAGGGCTGCCATCACACCATCGATGTTGTTGCAGGCTACAAGATCACCTTCCATGAAGAAGAATGGGACAAGATCCTTTTGATGGTCACGGAACATGGAAACCCTAACATCACCTGCCAGGAGATTCCACTGCTGTAGTCTGGAGCCCAACAGCTCTGCCTTACTCTTGGGTAGTTCTAAATCCCTGACAAGGTCATTCAGTTCAGCTAGTGTTATGAGGTGTGGTTCAGAGGAGGAGGATGGGAGAATATGTGGGTCCTGTAACATTGATGGTTCAGGACCAGAAGTTTCATCCTCTTCCTCTTCCTCGTCTGACTCAAGTGAGAATGATTCTGGTGCATCAGGAACCGGCAGTCCTTCTCCGTGGGGTATTGGGTGTATAGCTGATGGAATGTTTGGATAATGCACAGTCCACTTTTTCTTCTTTGACACACCTTTCCCAACTGGAGGCACCACGCAGAAGTAACAATTGCTGGTATGATCTGTTAGCTCTCTCCAAATCATTGGCACCGCAAAAGGCATAGATTTCCTTTTCCTGTTCAACCACTGGTGAAGATTTGTTGCACAAGTGTTGCAGCATATGTGTGGGGCCCACCTCTTGCCCTGATCTCCAATTTTGCAGCCAAAATAAAGGTGATAGGCTTTCTTAACCAGAGTGGTTATACTGCACTTTTGTGATGCAAAAGTCACTTCACCACAAACATAGCAGAAGTTATCTGCACAGTTCACACAAGTATGAGGCAATCTCTGCTCACTTTGGCTAAACAGAAATGTGTCCCTTTGCAAAATCAAACACTGACAAATAACAGAGCATGACACTGTATGATTTCTAGAGCTGACATAGGGCAATTTGTTCAGCAGAGTGATGTAAGCTTCGTTATGATTGCATCATCCATGACTTCTAGGAATAACATGATGCAATTCATATCATGTATGACATAATACCTGCTTCAGATTGCATCATTCATTGTTTTGCCTAAAAAGCAAGTACTGTCCAAACCCAGTCATAGATTTATTCATAGATCCAGTCAAAGATGTATTTTAGTCATTTCTGGTTTAAATTGAGATCCCTTCCCTTTATAACTCACTTATCCTCTGCCATTCCCATGTCAAGGGTTGTATATACTGACCCAATAGCATATCTTGAAAACTAGAGCCAATCAACAATTTTAAGCATCATTTTCATTCTCAGTGACCCAGAATTAGTAACGTTTGATTACATTTATGTCAGAAGCATTTTGGCTGTAGAGCAGTGTATTTTGTCCCTGTCATCTGGTCGCCCTAAATTGACTATGTGCCCAATCCATTGAAGATACTCACATTGATTTAAGTGGGCGCAGGATCAGCCCTTAGCTTAATATAATCGCAGAACTGCTGCTACCTTCCCCAGTGAGGAATTGCCTTTAAATGCCCATTTCATTTGAGACCAGCAACAGGAAATTCATAGTTCCTAGCAGATGATGTTCACGGTGAAAGACAGAGTTGCTTCTAGCTCCTCTTTCTCACACTGCTTCAGGGAAGAAGAGTCAACTACTGCCTGGGAATCTAATTCCCACCATAAACAACGTGCCCACCAGAGCCACAAATGGAGAGTGGATGGAGCGGGTGTGGGAGAAGCAGCCTTAGGGTTTGTCTGCAGCCTGAGGGGTGTCATTTCTAAAGTGCACGAATGTGTGGCTCATTAATTGTTCCATCTCACCCCTGCTCGTGAGCACTAAAAGTTCTCCCATGCACTTTTAACCTAGTGCTGTTTCAGCACTATACTAAAGCACACTAGTCTACGTGGACCAACGTGCAACACATTAGTGCACTTTAGAAATCACGTTCCTGTCAAGTGCATCGCCACAGGGTGTAGACAAGCCTGTAGTTTCTCCCTCCTTGAGATGCCCAGGTTCGGTGGGGTAAAAGCAGGTCAGCTCTGTATACGCTTGCTAGCATCCTGTGCCAACACAGCTCCCAGCTCTGTTAGGAATGAATATTTATCCTTGAGCTCACAGTATGGCTTTTCTCTGCACGCTGGAAAGAATCCAGAGACGGAAAGAAGAAACCTGTAGAGTGACTATCAATCCCCAGTTCCTGGAAAGAGGCCTCTACCTCTCCTGCTTCTCTAAACCAAAAAGTAACATTTAAAGTTTCAGACCTCAAGCCCCACGTGCTAATTATTTAATCAAATGCTTGGAACTAAATGCTTTCCCCTGCACATGGAGCCCTTATTATTGGTTCTGGCTGTAGGGATGAGGAGCAAGCTGGATAACAAGGAACAAAAAGCAATTTAGGACCAGCAAAATAGCAGCAGAGTCTTGCTTCCTTCCTACTTCCAGCAAGGTTAGATACTCAGCCAGATAGAAAAAGAGAGGGAGAGATCTAAAGCCAATCATAAAGAGAGGAGTACAATAGCCACTGGCGATGAGACTTAGTCTTTAATAACAGGGGGGAAGTAAAGGTCTCTTCTCTTTGGGAGAAACAGGAAGTTGGGTTTCTGATGGGACAAAGCATCATGATGACCTCATTCCTTTCCTCAAACAACCCCACGGGCTTTTGGGGACTGGTTTGCCATTCATTTCAGTGTCAATTTCAATGTTTTCACAAACCTCCTTGGACTCCCTCCAGTCTTCTGTAGGGTCTTCGTTTCTCAGTGACCCCAGTGGCCTCTTTCATAGATTCTGGTCCTGCTGATACAAGAGCATCTCCTCTGCTGCTCTTGCTGCCTGGAATCATCTTCCCCTTTCATTGACTCTCCACCTCCTTTCTAATTCTAGCAGAAAACTTTTTGCCCTCCTTCCCTATACTGTACCTGAGTCTCTTACCTACTCCTCTGCCATTAATCATTATTTAGGTCTGGTACTTAGAGCTGGTAATAGATATATTCTCAAAAATGTTCCTATGTAAATTTTTCAGTTTTTCAGTTAAAATCTGGAAGCCAAAACATTCCACTTTTTGACAACTGCGCTGAGTAAAAATTAAAAGAAAAAAATCAAAAACAAAAGCTGGAAATGTTGATCAAATTGGAGGAAAAGTTGGTCGAAAAGCCATTTTTCATCCAACAACAATATTTTGATGGAATAATTAAGACCACCTGCCCTGTCAGTGTGTTACTTAACTCTATAACAGTGCTATGGAGATCCAGGGTTTGAATGAAAGTTTATAGTTGTGAAAAAGAAGGAGTCAGCTTGGAATCAAAAACTAGAGCAGCTACAATGTACATTGGGTTCCCAAGAGCACCCCACTACTGATCTTCAAACTGACCTGGATTGACCAAGGCAAGTCAGCCTCTAGTCCTTGCTTCTCTTTGTACAATGCTTTTCTTCAGCCGAGCCAGCTTAGCTGTGCCAAAGTCAGCTGAATCTGACATAGTTTTCCTCCAGCGAAGACTGTTGTCCCCTAGCAATTAGACTGAGCCAAACCAACTTATTTGACCTGAGACATCAGGTCAGATCCCCAACTTGAAATACTGGAACCTACAAGACAAAATGAGTGGAAGAAGGAATACATGCATCTCTCTGTAGTCCTTCATATGAAAAGGCCGGTCTTAAAAATCCCACCAATATTTATATTTCCAGTATATGACTTACTAATATTTAGCTTTTGGAATCATGAATCTGTGACTCACTAATATTTACTTGAAAGTCTTTTTATAGAGTTTGACTGTTCTCCCTGCTGGAGGAGCTAATGGAGACGCCTGTCATCAAAGAGCTAGGGAACCCTCTCTGAGCAAACTTTTCGGTTACAACTTAAACTGGGCTGCTGGATTCTTTTATACCCCCCCAAACCTCTAATGCTGCAGCCCTTAGGCGGCAAGATTCTCTCCCAATAGCTCCGCTGAGGCGCGACTAATTTTAAATCTGGCTCTCAGAGCAAAGAAATCCCCCTCCCTCCCCTTTCTTTTTTAACTGGCAAATCTGTCAAAGCGACATGCTGTGTTCAGACCACAGGAGTAGACTGCAAATGGGATACAGGCAATTTCTTTATTAGAGACTTAGCATTAATTTTTCCTAATGCGACCAGATGTCCCAATTTTATAGAGGCAGTCCCAATTTTGGAGTCTTTCTTATATAAGCTCCTACTACCCCCGCCCCCGGTTCCAATTTTTCACACTTGCTGTCTGGCCACTCTAATTTTGCCTGAGGTCATTTATTATCTAACGTGTGGGTGTACATGAACTTGGACCTTATCAATACAAAATGCTCCGATAATTTTTCATGGAAAATTGGACACAATCGACGTACTCTTGCAAAACAATTTGATTTGGTCCAATCAGCTGTTTCCAATAGAAAATGCTTCTGTTGGAAAATTTCCCTCCAGTTCTACTTATAAATCACTTCTCTTTGGAATAGTCCATCTGTCCAACCGGACCTGTTTAGCCTAGCTTTATCTCACTTTTTTCATCTTGAAAACAAAACACATCCTCGTTCCCCAGCTGCGTCTTTCATGCCAAGATTGTTTTATAACCCTGCTGAGGAGAAAATAGATCTCCCAGGTGTCTAGAAAACTTTGTTCTCAATTCCTTTCGGCTGCTGTTGACTCCCTGGCGCACTCAGCTGCCTCCGCCAAGCTGCAGATGCCACATTCTTGGGTGGCTGGGGTTAACACATAGGTGGACAGCTGTTAGAAAGTGGTCCCCACCCAGAGACAGGTACCATGTTCTGTGACATCTCTTACAACGATGCCAGCCTACATTGCCCATTTGTTGCCATTTCAAACAACCAAACCTCAGGCTTTTTCCCAGCCTGCCCCCTCATGCATGGCAAGAGCTCTCTGGAACCATCCACATCTGAAAGCTCCCACAAACCATCCACCATGTTTCTCCTTAAAATTCTCCTTTGCCATGCCAACAATGGCTAGAGCACTGGTATGCGGAGACCACTGCTTTCCATATCTCTCATCTCATACTTAGACTATAAACTCTTTGGGGGGAAGGGACCATCTTTTTAGACTGTTTCTGTACAGAACCCAGCACACTGGGCTCCCAATCCATGACTGGGGCCCTTAGTTGCAACCAGAACACAAATAATAATAATTTTTTAATCTGGCTTCATCCCTCCTTTGGCACTTAACTAATAAGGACTTGATCCTTGCCCCACCCCCGTGAGGTGTGTATTCGCCTCAATTTACAAAGGTGAGCCAAAGAGATAGGCTACTTCAGCTCACAGCTATGATGTTCCTTGTGTACCCTGACTTTTAACCCCACCATAAATAGACTTATATTTATGTCTGATCCTTAATAGCACTAGGATGTGCTTGGCTCTGAAGGAGCCAGGAGATGAGGGAAATTGCATACAGCGTTTGACTGTGTACACAGTACAGCTGGAGATGAGCAAACACTCCATAAGGGGTTTGCATAAAAGATACCTTGTCTGTTGATTCAACCCAGCAACCCTATTTTAACCACAGTTGAGAAGATATAGGAGCTGCTCTCCATTTGCACTAAGGCACTGCTCTGGCTAAAGTGGCACAAATGTAAATTTAAGTGACTTAAAGAGCCGTTAGTGAAAATGAGACTCCGGCCCATAGCTGGCAAAGGGGTCTTGAAAACCTTGCCCAGCTGCGTTCTACAAATCGCGGCAGAGCTCAGAAAGAACATGCCCACTGTGACAAAGCTCTGTCCTTATCTTCGTGGATCCTGCACTTCCTGGCGGACTTTTACTAGCCTCAGCGGCTCACTGTGACCCTCCACGGAGCCCTTCTCTCTCTGGAGACAAGGTCACAGCCTATTGAGCCATTTTCATCACAAACCAGTGAGGAGAAGCTATCCTTCCTGGCACAGTCTCTATTGTCTCCCAATCTCAGAGACTAATTACGGGAAGCAGAAAGGGGGGAGCCCAGGCCTGCCCTCTACTCTGGGCTCCAGCCCAGGGACCCTAATAGTATCAGCTAAGATGGCTGACCTTTCAGGCACAAAACACAATACAATTCCCTGGGCTACTTCCCCACAGCAGTCTCCACTTCTTCAAACTCCACTTCACCCTTACCTCAGGGCCTCCTTCCTTCTGTACAATATGTTGTCCAACACTCAGTCTCACCAACAGCATAACTTCCTTCCACAGCTCCTGACACCCACAACCCACCTGACTAACTGGGAGATTTTTATCTGGATTCAGCCAGTCCCTGATTGGCTTCAGGTGTCCCAATTAGGCTAGCTGTTTCTACTCCTTTCTAGAAGGTTCTTAATTGGCCCCAGGTGTCTTGATTGGCCTGGAGTAGCCTTTGTTTGGCTATCCAGGGAACAGGGACCTGCACACCCTGAGACTAATGTACCTGCCTTCCAGCACTCTCCTATAGCCTTCTGGTCTGACTCCGTCACACCACATACCAGGCACAGTGCTTTGTATTTATAGCCTCAGCTTATTTCAGTCCATTATCAGAAAGAATGTAAGTGAGGAATTGGGTGGCTTAGAGACACTGTAATGTACCAGGGAGCCTTCTGCTTCTCGAGTGCAAGTGGAGTAGTTAAACCGCATTAAACCCCTGTGTGGAAGCTCTTTGGGTATGCCTATATTGCAGCAGCTAGAAAAGCTATATGTGACACTAAACATCCCACACATTACTGTAATCTTTGTACAAAATATGCATTTGAAGAATCATTTGAAAACTAACATCTCACTGATCATTTATATTCCTGTGTGATGTATGTGGGTATTAAGAGTTATGGATATAGGCCAGAATTATTACTAAAGTGTGTTTAAACAAGGCATGTGAGGAGAAGTTGGTAAACAAGCCTGATCTAAACAAAGGAATGGGTGTTTGATTCTCTGACCAACCTGATTTTCAGGCAAAAAATGATGGCCCATTTTTACATATTAGGTAAACAAAGCTATTAAGCTAGCAAGTGGGGGAAGAAACAGCATGGAGCTTCCTTCACCACCAGACTCCTTGTCGCCTTCCTCACAGCTTGAACAGTAACCTTCAGACAAATTCACTGCAAAATTTTACCGGTCTATAAAGACAGGGAGTCTGAACCTCAAGTGATAAGCAACTGAATCAATCGATTGTATACAATAGACTGAATTATAAGACTGAGGTCTTTCTGAAAGCTAATGAAAGTGGTGATTAATAGCATCATGAAATGCATGTGAGGAAATATGGATACTTAATGTCATTACGTTTTAAAGCAGGAATCGGCAACCTTTGGCCTGCGGTCCACCAGGGTAAGCCCCAAGGCAGGCCAGGCCAGTTTGTTTACTTGTCATGTCCACAGGTTCGGCCGATCGCGGCTCACCGTCTCAGGCCAATGGTGGCTGTGGGAAGCAGCGTGGGCCGAGGGATGTGCTGGCTGCCGCTTCTTGCAGCCTCCATTGGCCTGGAAAATCAAACTGAGGCCATTGGGAGCCGCGATTGGCCGAACCTGCAGATGCGGCAAGTAAACAAACCAGCTTGGCCTGGCAGCGGCTAATCCTAGCAGGCCATGTGTCAAAGGCTCCTGATCCCTGTTTTAAACTCAATGGCCTAACAGGGAGAAACAGTTTCCCTCCCAGACAGGAGAGAAGACAGCTTTCTGGAAGCTAGAATGATGGATTGTTACCCGTCAGTGGGAAATCATTTCAGAGTTGGAAAAGCCAGAGGAGAAGCCATTGTCATGCAAGTGTGCAGGGCCATTAACTGTCTCCTGCTATTCAAGACTGACTCTCAGCAATGTGTAAGACATAGTGAATGGCTTTTCAGCAGTGGGGTCCCTGAACTGCAGTGGGGCAATAGATGGCACACATGTCCCTACCTTGGCACCAGCCCATCTTGCCACAGAGTATATCAGCAGGAAAGGGCTACTTTTCCATGGTTATGCAAGTCTTGGTGAATCACCAGAGACACTTCCCTGAAATCAGTGCGGATTTGTCCGGTTCAGGGCACAGTGCTCAGATCTTTAAGAACACAGGACTGTTCAGAAAATTGCAGGCAGGGATATTCTTTCCTGACCAGCAGGAATGGACCATTGTTATCTAGTTTGACTTCCTGTATAACATAGGCCGTAGAACTTGCCCCCCAAAATAGATTCCCCTCTATGCCTGATCTACAGAATATGTGAGTCCCTTACAACCCCAGCTACAGAACCTGGCCCCTTAGTTAAAGCTATAGAAGTTTACGCATTCTGTTTTGGAAGTCCCTGATTCAATCCATGGTATGTTGGCCAAGATGGCAGCTGTCACATTTGCACAGCACTGAGCACCTCGGGATCTTAATTGGGGTGCCCGGGTGTTAATGTACTATAAATAAATAAATAGGTAGCCCAGACCCACCTCCTAAGTAAAGCCACTGAAAAATTAAACATTAAAAATGAGGGATTGGCATCTGTTTTTTGTATGAGTTTTATTTCACAATTCAGAAAACAAAACAAAGATATTTTACAGTTCTGTATTTAGAAAAATTATAGTCTTATGACAAACATAGGGCCCCATAAAGATCATGCAAAGGCAAAAGCCATTTACACTAAACTTTTGTACACAGGAAGTAGTAAAAACAAAAACCCGTTTTTCATAGAAAAAAAAAGCAAATACATAAACTGCAGGCTGAGGCAGCGTATGGTCAACAGCTATTCAAATCAATAGCTGCTTCAAAGCCAGGTAAGAGCAACAGAAATGCAGTTTTTAGGGAGGGCTTTCAGATGATCTACTTCCCAACTTCAACGGCCTTAAAATTTTGGTGGGACACTATAACAAAAAACAAACTGACTCCTCTTATGTTTTAGTGGCTTTTTCCCCCTCTTTGCTGTTCTCCTGTATCCACACTCTGCATAATGAAAAAAATCAAAAGAGGGGCCAAATTCGGATACACTAACTTATGCTCAGTAGCACCTTACTGTGTTAATGGTCCCATTGACTTCAGGTGCTATGCACTAGATTGCTTCAATAGGGTTGGAAAAGACCTCAGAAGGTCACCTCATCCAATGAACATTGCCTCCAGTGGGACTACTCATGGGGCAGTTATTCAGGAAAGCATCCTTAGTCTCTAAGGTGACACAAGTATTCCTCGTCTTATTTACGGATACAGACTAACACGGCTGTTAATCTTAAAACAGCACTTCAGTAACTCTGACCAAAGAAACCTGTTATAGTCTCTGGAAATCCAGCATGTGGAACCCAGATTCTTTTTAGTGATAATTGTGTGACATAATGTTTCTCGTTGATTTTATTGGTGATGAAATGAAACTTATTTGCCAGCAATGAAAGCCTATTCAGCGAGGTGCTTAACTACTGGATGCCTTGGGCCCAGATTTTCCAAGGTATTTAGGTACCTAATGCCTGTTTATCTCAGTGGTAGTTAGGCACTTAAACACCTTTAAAAATCTGACCCCTTTGAAGCAACTTGCATGCTAAAAGTGAGGCACGTTCTTATGTACCTTACTGAATTAGCACCTAAATCAGGGCATTTGATTATATAAAGACAACGGGATACTGCCCCTGAAAGCTCTATTGAAACATATTAGACTGAGAAATGCTTAGGTAAAACGGATGTAAACTCAGTTTATATTTGCAAAAAACAGAGCCTGTTCCACCTAAATATGGGCAGCTGGTATATACAATTGAACACAACTAAAGATATGCCTTAATAATGCCATGCAGGATGTGACCCTTCCTAAATATGGTAGAGATATTATTTAACTAATAGCACCCAGAACCTCAAAGAATAATTGCTCCTCAAAGTCCTGACTTATCTGTTGAACAGCATAAATAAAACTAACCAGAGACACAGACTTACACTAAAACCAGTTTCTGAACATCCAAATTGTTTGGCTGAAGATAATTCAAGCTATAGAATGAGGATATAATTTATTTTATGTTCACAACTTCACTTTTTATGTTTTTCGCCTTCCTCTTTTGTAAGAGAGATACACTCTAGGTCAATTGAATTTGTATACATGCTTCTTGGTGATTCTCAAATTTCCTCGTTGTTCCAGTCCAGATTTCTTTCCCTCCTTCTACAAGATGACTGCTTCTCACAGACAGCGTAATGGAGCGATGATGTTCTACTTTAACTAGGATGTACAACAGAATATGAGCCCAGTCCAACACCCATGAATTCAATGGAAAGGCTGCCACTGTCATGTGATTGATCCTTATTACGTTTTCCATTTCTATCCTCAGTTATTCAACGTGTAACTCCTATTTGGCCGATCAATGGACATGTGATTGATCCTTATTACGTTTTCCATTTCTATCCTCAGTTATTCACGGTGTAACTCCTATTTGGCCGATGAAGGCCACAGATTCATACTATAAAATTTGGTGGGCTTAAAGTAGCCTGTTTCCAATCTTATTATTCATAATACGCAAAACAAGGAACCTGATTTATCTCATTGCCAAGATTTCAGTCACTTCTTAATAGGCACTTTTTAAAGATACATTCCAGTTATTTGTCACATAAATTTACCTTGATAATGTAACTGGGTTTCCTTACTTTAAAGCAAACATAACGTACCTTAAAAGACCACATTAAATAAAGAAATAATAGGTGTTTACCAGACCCATTCCAAAAGTAGGCTTGCTGTGTGTAACTTCTCAAAAACGTGCAAACCTGCTCAGTTACGAAAGGTCTCTTTGTAAATTCAGATTTCACAAGGAAAGGAAACCTCAGTTATGAAACAAAGGGACTAGAAAATATAATTTCCTTGCTGATTTCATGGAGTTTAAAAATTAAATAAAATAAGTGCTAAACCACATAATGCTATTGGTCTACATTTTGGAATAGGCTTATAGCTGGTTTTCCTATCCCTCTAATTTAAGTTAAACAGAGCCTTGACATTGGAAGGCTATGGAAAGCCATGAAATGGCCGCCAGATTGAGTGGCTAAATAATTGTAACAGTAAGTGAAATATTCCTCATATGTAACATACTACAATTGAGTTACTGAGTGAAGGGATATCTTTTTATATCAACCAAAGAGCTAAAGGTTATGTTGCCTTCTCAGTGTTAACGTAAGTTACTGCCTGTCTGACCAGTAAGAGAAAAATAGATTTGTGCTTAGATCAATTCTAATAAACCTCTAAAAGTAGGGAACAAATTAGCTTCAGCCATAAATCACAATATTGCTATACTGTCTTAAGGGATTTTGTGGCTAGTTTTAATTCCGTCTAAACCATTCTATGCAATATATTTAACCAGCTGTTTGTAGCTGAATGACTCGAATTATTAAATATAAATTCATTAGAAGACATATAAGTTTTAAAAACCCAACATTTTGGATTCCAAATGCTCACAGACACAGAAATCATGTTGGAAGCTAAGATCACTATATGGTATCGATTGTATGCAAGCAAACAATCCAGACCCATTCCATATATTTAAAGCCTCAGAACTGTACAAAGATAAAGTGAACACACTTTATATAGATGCACCCATTTCTAACAAAAATAAGATTAACTTTTTATCACTGCTTAACTACTACAGACAAAACCAGCACTGCTGTATACAATAATAAATTGCATTTAACTGTAAATAAAAAAAAATGGTGTGTAGCATAGTACAGAGATGTGCCAGGATAGGAACTCTAATTCCAAAACTTCTCAAATTCCTATCTGCTAATGTTTGGCCAGCAAACACCAATGCCACATTTCTGGTTGGCTGGGGTCCTTGTTTCTCGGGGGTGAAGATCTTCACCACCTGTTCTTACTTTCACCACATTTTCCAGACAACCTCATCTCCAGGAGTCCTTCAGGCAGCCACGAACATCCAACCGCATATTACCTCATGACACCACTTGACCTAATGCAATATGCCGCAGACCTGACTCAACATTTCTTATGCACATGCGAGCTGATTAGGAAAACACTAAGGTTTTGCTCTTAAACAGAAAAAACAACCCCTCTCCCCCAATACAAACAGTTCCAAAGAAGTCGTATGCCCCACCCCACAAAAGGAGCAGCTTTAAAACTATTTTTTAAAGGGCCCACTGTCTGCACAATATTTCACTACATATTCCACCTTGCCAACATGTGTTGGTACTTCCATTGGGGTAGGTCCTTTCAAGACCTAAAACGCTATCTGTGGACCAGCTGAGGGTTCTGATGTTTGTTGTAAATTAATCCACACTACAGCTGTTCAGCACACCACTTTTGGAATTTGAAGTTACAACAGTCTGAATGCCCTAGAATTTGTTAAAAAAACCAAAAAACAAAATACTGAACTGGTGAAGATGTGACATGGGCATTTGAGTCAGAACCTTTCTTCCCTGAAAGAAATTGGCAAGGAGAGTTTGTTCAGAGCAGATGCCATCAAATGAATGTTGCTGTCCGTCAAGATCAGTGGATTGTTCTCCAGCAGAAACTGGCACCTTCCCAGGGAATTTACTGCTTCACAGAAAAAATTCGGAAAGCCATCCCTTCGCTGGGACTCTTCAAGCTGAAAAAGAACAATCATTATGAACCCAAGAGAGATGCAGCAGCTCCACATAGTCACTTCAGTAAGGAAATCAGTGGTTTCAATTATTCATGTGATTTGAATGCAGGTTTATTTGCACATCTGCATTCAGAATTTCTGAAAATAAAAGCCAAATTGGACCACCCCCCCAAGCCCCAAAAAAGAATCAGGAATTGTCACATGAAGTTACAACAAACTATTCAGCAGCACTGTTTTATCCTCTCAAGAGAGCATGCTGGCAGGTTGATTGATTTAGGTTTCTTCCAACAAAAACAGAGAAATTATTTCTAGTCAACACATTCAGGCCACTGTTGAAGAGAAGATATTGGGCTAAAGGACCCATGGATCTGACCCAGCATGGCCAGACTCATGTTCTTATGCTTTTCAATACATTAGACCTCCCAGAACTCAGTAGTGGAATTCCCAAGTGAAAGCCGCAAAGCTGACTGTACAATGAAAGAGGCAGACCACATGTTTATCTTTTCTGTGGTGTTAATTTGCCAGAATGTTTGCGGATAAAACTCATGTGAAACTGCTCCCTCAGCATTCATTAATGACTTTGCTAAAAAACAGAGTAAATTTAAAAGTGCTGTATACCCAGTGAAATTTATTCAGAATGTTTTCATATTTTGACTAGTTTAAACTAATTTTTAAACAAAGGAGAAGCTTAATAGTATTACATCCTTAATATACAGAATCCAAAAGTAATGCATTCAGTTACAAAAGGCAAAGAAGGGATGACACACACTGGTTTGTTCGTTTGCTTCTCTGAGTTTACAGCAACATGTTAGAATCACTTGCCTTGTATATCGAATTCCCATCATCCACATTTTCACAAACAGATCACACAAAAAAAAGTGACCCTACCTCTCAGATTGGACGCCATTCTTCAAAGAGCCAGCGTAGTTTTTCTTCTTGTCCACGGGCATTACGTCAACATAACCGCCAGCCTCGTCTTTAATGACTCCAGCATGCACGGCTGTTTTGCAGATACTAGAACTCTGAAAGATCATAAAGTAAATGAATTTAGCTAGGGCTCAAAGACCTTTTTCTGATGACTAGGAAAATAAGGAAGGACGAATAGAGACTTATATGAATGAGATACATATGGGAACATTGTTTTTCTTCCAGCCTGAGCAGTGAGAAAGGACTCTACAGATCACAGAATCATAGAGATGCAAAGCTAGAAGGGACCTTGAGAAGTCATCTAGCCCAGCCTCCTGTATGGAGCTAGGACCAAATAAACCTCGACGAGCTCTTGCAGATAATGCAGAACCTCTGCCACTAATTGCAAAGGGTGAGAATTCAGCATGGCTGACACAGGAACGTGTAATGACAGCCCTATGGAGGGTAAGCAGTATTACCACTACTTCTCTCCATGTTCCTTTGACAACAAGGCCAAACAGCCCATTGGTCTCAAAAGAAACTCTGCTAAGGGGAGAGTATCCAAAGAATGACTGGATCAATGGATTTACCAGTCAGCCAAGCCCTATCTACCTTAGTCAGTGCACCCTCTTTAGGTGCTGCAATGGCATTTCTTGACCTCAACAACCATGTCTTTGTCTACATGAGAGGGTGTGGCCACTTCGTATTGTCAACCATGTCGCAGAGGTTCTGCAACTGTTTGCTGGTGTGAAGCAGCAATGCTCCTGAGTGAATCTGACCTAAAGAAATAAATGATCATTTAACCTGAGATGCATTAGGTCCCATCTTCCCCAAAGCTAAAATGAGCTGCTTTCATCATTGTCTAGTTCTCAGAGGTTCTGAGAATTCACAGCTCTCATTGACTGCACCCAGCATAGCAGGCAATCATGAAAATGAGGACTGCACTCTCTGCATTGCACGCTTCTCCTGTTTTTTATTTTATTTTGTTTTGTTTGCTGCAGGAACAGAACCTACCAGCAACTGATGACTAAGCTACAAAAACATTCAGGAAACAGAGTGATAGCAGAGAAGGCTCAATATGAACTTGCACATGAACCTTCTAAAAGATTTATACACTGCTAGTTAGAACAACAAAAACCAGCTCTAGTACTGGGGATTGGAACAGGTGGAACTCCAAAATCCACAAACTTCTTGATCTTTAAAAATCCAACTTCCACTGCAGAACCTGCAAAGCAATATTCCAGCCGTATCTGTGTACTATAGATCATGCTCGCTCACTCTCCAAGGCCTTAAAAGGCAGCTTTTCCCCCCATTCCCTATATATGTATCACTTTGGATTGCCTATCTTTTGGCAGCTTTCGCAGTTTTAATTGCCAGATTGGTTTTACTTCTATATATGGGCAAGACAGCACAGGAACACTTTGTTTGGAAGATATGCTTTGAATTTGCTCTAGTATGCAATGGGAAATCTGTAAATCTAAAATTGGCTCATTAAACTAAACTGTCCTGAATGAACTGTCCAAGGCTATTTGTAACACCCTCCACTGGGACACATCCTTAATGGTATTCTTTCCAAGGCATTCCTTTCTTGCAGTACTTGCTGTTCTTCTGCCTGTTCATTCTTTGGTCATTTTGTTTTTTCACATACCCCTTCCCCTATCAGCTGATTGGGTGCCTATCTTCTATCTTGCCAATGAATCCTTATCTTAATGAACTGTTGGAAAAGAGCTCTGAAGATGGGAAGCACTAGGAGGATGGAGTTTTCTCCCAAAAAGAAGGGCACTGGTACATCAGGGATCACACAGCAAAAGATACCACATAGCAGGTTCACTGTTTCTGCCTCAGCCCCACTTTCTTGGGCTGGATTCCAGTATCTCTGCAATGCTTCCCTCCCTCCAGAACTGGAATCTCCTGCGGGGCCCTGTCTGCACCAGCTGCATCAAACTATTAGCAATAAAATAGGCCTATGAATTAAGGCTTTGCCTACATTAAAAATGAAGTTGATCCAGCTAGGTTAATCAGGGGTGTGAAAAATCCACACCTTTGAGCAACTTAGTTAAGCTGGCCTGACCTCCACTGTAGACAGTGTTCGGGCAATGGAAGATTTCTTCTGTTGACTAGCTACTGTCTCTTGGGGAGGTGGATTACCTATGCCAGGGATAGTTAACCTATGGCACGCGTGCCAAAGGCAGTACGCGAGCTGATTTTCAGTGGCACTCACACTGCCTGGGTCCTGGCCACCGGTCTGGGGGGCTCTGCATTTTAATTTAGATTTAAATGAAGCTTCTTAAACATTTTAAAAACCTTAGTTACTTTACATACAACAATAGTTTAGTTTTATATTATAGAGTCCTTTAAAAAATATTGAAATGTATTACTGGCACACGAAACCTTAAATTAGAGTGATGAACTGAAGACTCAGCACATCACTTCTGAAAGGTTGCTGACCCCTGACCTACGCCACCAGAAAAGCCTGTCCCATTGGCATAGGCAATGTCCACACTGAAGCTGGGCCGCTGTAGCATCTCAAGTGTAGACAAGCGGTAAATCACCCATCAAGTCCCCATTTAGTGTGACTAGCCTGAAAACAAAGATATGTTTCTCCTTAGGAGCTCAGCAACATGCTGTGATTTCCACTGGTGATAAAAATCGGTCTCCTTCTGCAGGCTTCCTTCTTCAGGAAATCTCTCCCCAGCTAATTGCCTCACAAATGAGGCTGCTGGAGACTAAACTACCTTTATCTCACAACAGCAGAGACAGTCTCTCTCTCTCATCTCCTCAGGGTTCCTGAACATGAATGGGAAACACATTTCCCTTTCAAGAGGAAGTCTCACCATGAACCGAGCAAGATGGCTGCATGATTTTATGTATACAGTTCCCAATGCTTCTGTGTTTCCTAATGCTTAAAAGCTCTCACATAGCTTTGATAAAGATCCCTGCCTGATACACAGCCCACAGCCTCAGAGACATTCCTTTTAGCATTAGCAACAGTTGAATTTTCCTTCACTGAATAAACAAAGGTGCAGGCGAGAACAGTGTTTTAACCACTACGAAGAACCAGGCCAACCTTTTCAATCCTGGGCACTTACATTTAAGGGCCTTCAGACACATTTAGGGGCCTAAAATAGAAACAACCTGATTTCCAGCAGCACCAAGCATCTGAGGCTCTCATCAACTTCTTCAAATGGCCGCCTGCAAAACCAGGAGTGAAACTACAGCTATTTCTAAGGTAAAAACAAATACGGGGAGGGAAAATCCCTGTGGGGCCTCTTTATCTACCATAAAGAAACAAATCCCTCTTCAAGACAGTCCTTGCAACTTACGTACAGAATGCCCATCACCATAGAATATAGGTCAGCAATCTTTCCAGTCTCCTCCCCCATACCTAGTATTAACATTTCTCTCCTCTCTCAGTCCCTCCTTACAATCTGGCCAGTCGTTTGTGCAAGAGACTTCTCCTTTGCACATCCTGCTGCCTGGAACAGTCTGCTTCCAGCCCTCTGCCTCATTTCAGATCTCAGCTGAAACACCTGCCTTCTGTGGTGCATTGAAACCTGTGTTAACATTACAAGCTATCACTTTAAGTTGTAAGGGGGCTCCTAGTCCTGCTTCCAGGCTAGGGGGTTGAGAAGGAAAGCCTGAGATCTGGCTCTTTCAGCAATCAGTCTGATAAAGAGATAGTCAGAGCAAAGGTGGGTTGAGTTCTGCCTCTCCTCCTTAGGGGGCAGCCTGCTTTCTCTCTCTCTGTTTCTGGTTGTTGCTGTGTTAGGTTTCTGGATCTAAGAAATAAGGTAGTGTTACCTTGCATCCCTCCAGGAATAGTATAAATGAAAACAGGGAGAGTCCTAACTCTCTACATATATGCCATGGACATAACACCTTCCTCTTTGGCTGTGCCAGTTCATTTCCTGCTCCCACAAATATTATCTATCTCTGCATTTCTACTGCCTAACTCCACAACGCCTTTCGGGATACCATTTGCATGAAAGCCAGCCCCATTCAAAAAAGAAGCACCGATGGAAACTGGAACTAATGGGAATAGGAAATAAGTGATGTTATTGCTGAAAAAGAAAGAAAAATCATCCATATTTTGGTTGATTTGACTAAACTAGTCAGAGAGTTTAAGGCCAGAAGGAGCTACCAGATTATCTAGTCTGACCTCCTGTATATCACAGGCCACCAACCCCACTCAGTACCTGCATACTAAACGCAACAACCAAAATTAGATCCTGGCACAGCAGCCCGCAGGTGCCCCTCACAGCAAAGTCATTTTGTGGGATGAGGGTGGAGGGCTAAGTTAGCTTTGGTAGAGCATGAGGCCGTGGTTCTCTCTCAGCCCATAACGATCTCCGTCCTAAACTTTTAACAGCAAACTTGGCTACCCAATCAGGTTTTAATCCAAACAGTTATTTGGGTTCTCTCTTAGGAGTGGAAAGAGTCAATGATGTCCATTTATTCTATTTCACTGGACAGTGATGTGTGCATTTCACTTGTGATCTTTCCCAGCTTTAGTGTCCAAGATGCCCAGGCATCTGCCCTCCAAAACAGCAAGACTATTAGACACAGCAGAAACGGATGGATTTTTTGAAGCCATGCAAGATGGAGTTTGTTGGCCACATGTTGGCAGTTATTCCGCCATGTCCCATGTACACCACTTGACTCTGCAAACCTACTGTAAAGAAGCTCTGACTTTTCTTAACCCTTCTATAGCTTGGAAACTGGACTCTTCTGGAGATGGGCCTGAGCTCTGAAGTTTGGAGCCAGATCTAAATTTTCCCCTACAGCATGTGCTCTAATGCTCTGTCCACTTCAGTTTTAAACATCCAAATATTTTAAGGTTTCCATTTTATCTCTGGAGAAACTTGTGCATCATCCTGCTGAATCACCATGAAGGATTTCACCCTGGTTTTGTAATTAACACAATGCTGGCTATTTGCACATAATCCACCAGAGATGGTCAGAAGATAGTGCCAAAGGTTTTCAAAATATGCCTGTCTTACATTGGTGGGAGGCCCTCAATGGAAAAAAAAAATTTTAACGTCTGTAACAGGAGCCAGGATTGGTCCACCCAGGCTGCCTATTGCCCATAAAGGATAGGGATGTCAGAGGTTGATTACATCTCTACTGACCTAGTCTCTCAAACTTGCAAATCAAACTTGCAAGTCTAAGAAAATGCATCATTAAAGTTAATGATGCGGCCCTTACAAATGCACCTGTTTCTGCTTTTGGTGCTTCATCCATTTCATGCACATGGCCATGTATTAAGGTGCATCAATGCATGGGCCAAATCACTTTATGCTTGAAGCCAGGGAGAGGAGAGTTGTGCATGTGCTTTCATTTGCCTGTTTTTAATCACAGTCAGTGTCCTGCTTTCCTCAAGGTCATGGAACATCTTTTTCTACACTGGAAATAACTTTTTGCAGAAATGCAGAACATCTGCATTTGATGACCTGTGTTTGCCTCCTCCTCCTTACTGTTTGATTCCACAATTTATCATGCACATTTTAAGGCTCTAGCAATTACACTTCAGCAACACATTAGAGGTCACTGATCATGAGTGCCTTGGCTTCTTTGACTCTTTGGTTAGTTTCCAAAACAACACTGACCTTACTTCCTATAAACATACCTTTCCCAAGCCCTTGACATCAGGCAACCTAAAATAGCATCCTTATTTCTATGAGAAGAAAACAGAATCTTCTTTAAAGCTGCTAAAATCCCATGATGCAGAGGTTAGTTTCTCCTGAGGCTATGGACTAACCAAAGTTGAACCAAGTACAGCC
The DNA here is from genome assembly GCA_007922305.1 of Dermatemys mawii. NCBI lineage: Eukaryota > Metazoa > Chordata > Testudines > Dermatemydidae > Dermatemys > Dermatemys mawii. The sequence goes on along the minus strand of ML677343.1, from coordinate 28,909,577 downwards.
AAAATCCTCTCTTCCTGATGTCGGGGCTTTGTGCTCTGTAGTAAAACAAACTTTCACATGCATCCTGGGATCACGTAAACATTGAAGCTCTCCAAGGCCAATCAGAAGGTTGGAAGCACATTGAACTGGATTCTGCTACCCTACTTAGTAGTGACTTTATGATGTTAATGCCCACAGGTTATTGCTCCATTAACTCCTCTGCTGCTGAACCATTTTGCAGGTCAAGGTTTTGAATGTGCTGCTGACATGACAGAGAGTGAGAGAGTACAAACCCAGTGGGGAAAAATACTTTGTTTTCTGTAGTTAAGCTATTAAAAAGGACAGACTCTGTGACATACATACACAAGTCCCACGAGGGTGCCATTTTATGGATGGGAATCCATAGGACACATCAGAAGACCAACACTTGTCTAGTTTTGTTTGTTAACGGTTTTAATTTTATTTCCGCTTCATGGCTTGTGCTATTTCATTGCATGCCTTTGAGCAGAGCATTCCACACACACAGTACCCTCTCTGGGAAAGGCTTTGGAGTAAATTCTCATTGCACTGAACATTTGCTTATTTTATCAGCCTTCCAGTCCTCGGATTTATCATTAACGCAAAGAATTTTTCTCTTTGTACCCCTCACTGTGCTTACAATCTTCTGCCACAGCTTCCTCAAGCCCCTTCTTCTGTACCAAGTCTAGTCCTGTCTTTTCCTGCCATTCTGCTAATGCTCCTAAACTCTTCAACACATGCCTTGTTAGACTTGTCATGTCTGACGTCCTGGCCATACTAGTCTAATGGAGATCTAATCAATCCTTGACGGAGCAAGCAAAGTAATTTTCCCCCAAATCACATTCCATGCCCCAGTTCATATAATCCCAAACCCAGAGATTCACAAGAAGTGGGGCGTGTGAACCAGGACACTAGTGCCTCTAAGTCAGTATAAATCATAACACTATGCAGGACCGAGATGATGGTAATTAATTAGTGCCGCAGGGACATCTTAGCAGCTATGGAGTTCTTTCAGATCAGATGCAAAACTGAGGTCTTGAGCACTTGTGATCTTCAAAGATCTTATGACATTCTTCACCACTCCTCCTGCCGCAGATCTAGTGTGGATAGTCACATTCTTCCAACTAGAATCCTAGAATATCAGGGTTGGAAGGGACCTCAGGAGGTCACGTAGTCCAACTCCCTGCTCAAAGCAGGGCCAATCCCCAACTAAATCATCCCAGCCAGGGCTTTGTCAAGCCTGACATTAAAAATCTCTAAGTTAGGAGATTCCATCACCTCCCTAGGTAACCCATTCCAGTGCTTCTCCACCACTAAAACTTTCCCGGCTGTTTCTACTGGGTAGCATTCTTCTCTACTTTCTGTGCTTATACAATACACACAAAGAGCACATGCTATGGTTCCCAGCAGGGGTGGCTATTTTTCAGAAATATATGAAATCTTTCCTGCCTATATATTTTGGAAAGAGTTTGGGGTGAAAGCCGTTCTAGAAACAATATTTTATCATCACAATTACATGCCAATGTTTGGCTTATTATAGATCTAAAGAGGCAATGGAATCATTGCCCTAATAGATGAATAGAGTAAACAGAAAACTGGCCTGTGATTATAATGTGACTTTATTCATATAACTTTATAAAAATATAAACAACTGAAATAGTTGTGTGAGATTCTTCTGATCAGTTAATTACCTGATCATTTGCCCACTGAAATTGTTATTCTTGGGAGGGACAATCTTATTTAACCATGTGCCAGTTCTGGGGCCAAACCACAACTGACACCAATTTCAAATTCCTCTGTGTTTTTCCTAATGCTGCCTGTGACTACAAAGGTAAAAAAGAATGAACTTCACTAGCTAACATCAACAAAACAATAGGCAATTCTCCACCAAGGCCTGCAACCTCCAGAACAAATGTCTAATGCACATTTTCTTTCTATATTGATCTGGATATACATAATATACAAAAATGGAACCTAGAGCCCCCCCTTCCTACCAAATGGAAAACTCACTTTCTAGGTGGAAATTTAGGAAGAGTTGCTACAACCAAATATTGAATGGTTAGAGCAATACCAAGCATATTATTTTGTATACTCTAATGATCCTGCTAGGAATATTTTCTGATACATTTGCATCTCTCCATGTAGAGAGTGAGCCATAAGAGCAGTGAGAAGCTATACTAAGCCTGCATTGTCAGTTTACAGAGCTAACAAACAAAAAAAACCACCCACATATTACATTCTGCTCACAAATCATACACTACTTGCAGAAAAGAAGTGGGGGAATCTATTTTTGCAAGCTATGTTGAGTAATAATGTAACATGTGCAACCATAAAAGCTATTCACTTTTCATCTGTGCATCTCAAGAGACTTTACAATGGTCGACAAGCATCAACCCCATTTTACAGACAAAACCCCAGAGAGGTTAAGTGACTTTCCTAAGGCTGCAGAGAGAATCAGTGCCAGAAATGGGAGTGCAACCCAACTCTCCTGACGCCCTATCCACTGCACCATAATGCTAACTCTGAAGTACAACATTAGATACATTTAATCAATGTGTCCAACTAATGCAAGGGACATTTCTCTCCCATGTGCTGGCAGAGTATTTCCTTGCTGTTTATAGGGACTTTATGCAATTCTGACCTTCCTAATTCATGGAATAGGAATCTCTCAAATCACCATGGGCATCCAGTCATTTCAGTACAGTCACCTTGTTATTTGGAGAGATACTCACATCTGCATAAACCTTGGTGCCAAAGACTGGTGCCCAGTATGCTGGCTCAGCTTTACAGTGGGCTGGACAGTACGCCCTGAAAAATAATGTATTCATATTTATTCGCTACGTCAAGGAATAAGAGAAAAACAAGTTGAATTCTTGAGCTCTTGGAAGGAAGCCTTCGAGGGCCAGCGTCTGGTTTGCAGGTGGCAGCAGCTGACTGGTTCTTTTTTCCCCCTTTCAGCTAAAACTCTATAATGACTACACAGCTGCAAATGAGACTCTTTTAGGCCAGTGAGACAGGAGGTAATGAAGGCCATTGGGCCAAATTCTTCAAGCGTCGCTTCCGTCTTTGTGCCCAGCCCCCCAATACACAGTCATTTGCAGGTGGAGTTTTTTGTCCATCGTCATTCATGCATGCACTCGATGGAATTTCCACGAGCAAAGCTCGTTCGCATGCTAGGATCAAGAGGAAGAAGATTTTGTGTGTGTAAATTGTATCATTTGGGTGTACAAGTGATAGCGTCCCAAAACTGCACATGCACGTGAATGAACAAAGCGTGCAAAGTTGCACATGCACAGATTGAGGCCAATTTGAGGAGGGGTCTTCTGTTCAGACCCTCTTATCTTGCTGAAGCATGTAAAAAACTTAGTAATAAACCCACAAAAATATGGATTTTAAATCCTGATACTTGTTTGTATGCCAGTGTTGAGGGTATGCACAGATCACAAACATGTTTGTGAAAGCAGGCGATTTTATTCTTATAGTATTGTTGTTTTGGATGTGGAAAAAGCTTCCTCATTTAACTTTTACCCCAGTTAATCTGATATATCTTTAGTTTATAATCAAATAAGAGGAGTTCAATATCTCCATCCAGTCCTTCAGCTTCTCTTTCCCTTATCCCATTACAGGTCTAGATTCAAAGGAAATACCAACATATTTGAGAAATACAGCTTACCTTGGACAATGAGTTGCTGGCTTTTTGAACGGACACAGTTCAGCTACGGTGGTGTAACAATCCAGCGTCTGCACTGTGGAAATCAACAGAGAGATGAATTACGAAGCCAAATAGCTGGTGCTCCTGAAGTAAACAGAAGCATTAGTCACTCATCACATCTGACAGCATGCATGCCCAGCTGATGCAGCCGGAAGAATAACTTCAATGTCTTCATTAGAAACAGCTGACATTGAAGAGAGATTTTTATTAGGGATTTATGCTGGAGATCTATTAAAGTGCTAGAAAATCCTTTTGCAAGGACCATGGCTTTTTAAAGAAAAGAATATCTGAGAAACGGAGTGGTGTGATTTTGTTACAGATTTTTTTGATTACAGAGGGGTTTTCCTGGCAAGTTCTGGGTCAAATCCTGAGTCTAAAGGACTTGACAGTATTGCTTTTAACTTTCCAGTTGTCAGTGCCAGAGAGACTTCACCCTAAAGCAGCTCAAAGTAGTACAAACCATTTTTAAGTCCTGTCCCGGTCATCTCGACTTCTTTGGCAAATGTGGGCATTTGTGCGTTTTGCTTTTGCCAACTTGATCAGTTGGTGAGAGCAAATGGGACAAATGCCCACTTTTGTCACAAAGTGGAGTGTGGAGAAACATGGAAGAAGGGTGGGGGGGGGGTGCGAAAGGCAATGCCAGCCCTGTGCGGGGGTTGGGGCAGGGGAAAAGGAGGACTCAGGTCGGGGGGACAGAGAGGGCTTGGGTGAGCAGCAATGCAAGCCCCAACCTTTGGTAAATATGGTCACCCTATCTAGTATGTGAGCCCTGCCTGAGGGAAGGCTCAGGAGGGGAACGGGGGATGGGCAAGCAGCTTAGGCCAGCTCTGGGTGGGGTGAGGGGCAGGGGAGGATACCTCAGGCCAGCCCTATGCAGTGTCCCATTTTCCCTTTGGGAAACGTGGTCCCCTTAAGCTGAGGCATTATTCAAAGTGGTTGTAAAATGGGGGAGAAATGTTTTGAAAAATGCCACTTTTATTTTTCCTGACCGATTCTAATCATAAATAGGAAGAGTCTCTTGGCTACAAAAAGTTTTGCCCATTTAAGATTAAAAAAATAACATGGCCAGGGAATGATGATATCCGTGTATTACAATAAACTCAAGCACCACTGATTTCTTCTCAACATTATAATGACAAAAAGGCATTTAAACTTACCTGTGACTTTGGAAACCATGAATGAATTGGAAGGTTTATATTTACTGAAAAGCAAAACAAGAAATGTGTATATTTATTTCATTGAATAAATGCACTACAGTTACTTTAAGATCTACTCTCTATTGTTTGTAAACAGTGGCAAATGTGGAGCAACAATGTATTGCACAAGTCATGGTCCCCCTACACACACGAGAGAGCTTTTCTCAGAGAAAAATTACCTTAAAGATTCAATGCCATTTCTTGTAGACTTGACAAAAAAGGATGATCTCCCTTTTCTAGTGATGTCAACCAGACCTCCTTTATCATCTATGACGCCATAATGAATTGCAGCACGACATATACTGGATGCCTGGAAAGCACATAACAAATAGTATGTGAATACTAATGTTTCCTAAATAGTTCTAAGCCAAAAAGAAACATTTAACAAATATATATGCAAAAGAAATACTTAAAAACCAACTTACAGAGACTAACATTTACTGAACAAATGCTGCATCATCTCAGCCTGCTGAATTTTATTGTTATAACGTGGATTTATTTTTATTCTAAGCCTTAATTGATTTAAGGACAAACATGGATTTTTTTAAAATAAAAAATATAGTATTTAAAAGTAAACTATAAGGAGAGCTGGCTGGAACATGCCCACCCCGCCACCGAAAATTTTGAGCTCTCAACAAAAACGCCAAAGCTGAAATATTTCAGCCAAAAATCCCTTGGTGAGTGGAGGTAGTGCTTCTTGGCAGTTGTATGGCCATGATGCATCATGGGAAAGGCAGTCTGGAGGGAAACCCAGCCCACAGAGAAGAACAGGAGCCCAAAGCAACTGAACTGCAACTCCCATGAGCCATCTGCAGCAGCATTTCATTGTCAATATATTTGGGGCATTTTTTAAAAATAAAAAAATCAAAATTTTCATCAGAAAGCAGACACATTTTGTAAAACCAAATTGTTTACCCAAACCCCCAGTTTTCCGTCAAAATCAGTTTTGACAGGAAATTGTTGACCTGCCCTAATTATAAACAATGTTGATCATTCAAGATTCAATGAGCTACCCTAAAAATAAAAATCCAGCATCCTGTGAACCATCTTGAGAAGCAATTCTAATATAAAGTTTCTCTTCCATCCCAATAGCTCACTGCACTGAGGGATAGATCCTGAAAGATACTATGTACTCCTGTGAAGTACAAGAGGACCCTCAACTTCTCTTGAACTTAGGGGGCATAGAGGACACTCAGAACCAAATCAAATCCTGAGTAGATACTCTTTTCAGCACTGATTTTATCATCTAGATGGGAAAATGGAGATTATCTTTATCATACAAGTTAATACAGTTTGCAGCACCAGCATGGGAGGCAGAAAATCTATGTTACATTAGAATTGCCAGCATTTTCCATTTCTATTATTACCATTAAAACCCCCATAAATGTCATCTATAACAAAGTACGTACAGTCTCATAATAGAATGTTCCAAAGATTTTTGCCTTGCTGTTCACGCAGCCAGCTGGGCACAGATACCTAGTTAAAGATATAGATATATATGTTTGTAGTGAACGCGAAATGTGAGTCAGACTTTTATTACAGTTAATGTCATAGTGATCCCATTAGTGTCATTTAACGACTCCATTTAAAACCAGACTTGCAAAATGGCCACATTTTCAAATACCTTTTCCCTGAAGAATGAGATCAATATTTAGATTTTGTGGGTTCGTTTTTTTACAAGCAATAAACTTCAGTGTATCTTACTGGGGCCTTAAGCAGGGCTCTTGACCACCTGGGCAGGGACAAGCTTTGAACTGATGATCTAAGGTTGGATGGGAATGCAACACAAGAGGCATGCAAAATGATTGTGCCAAGGTTTACTAAATGAGACTGGCCACCTGGGAGCTGTGGGTTATCATGGCCATTCATCATTTAAAGCATGCAGTAAATTGAGTCACCTTACTGCTAAATTTGGCCTAATTGTTTGCATTAAGAGGAACGAAAGACTTTTTTCACAGGGATTTAAACAGCATTTGGATTCTAGTCATGATAAACAGAACCCAGCCCGCTCCATATTTGCAAAAGGTTTAAGGCGGCCAGTTCAATGACCACTACAGCAGAAGTCAATAAAACGCTACCTGTTACATGTTGATCCTTTGCATTTGTCCCTCATTTTGGTGTCGCACTTAATGACCTGTGCTAGAAAAAACAAAGGGGGAGGGAGGAGACATAAGAGACGAGAATGCAAGGAAAAAACTGCCCAGAGATAAATGGTCGACTGCATTATAGTGATAACTCAGGTACATGACATGGTCTCCAGGAGATCTTCTGTGTAGAAAGATTGAATTCTTATCACAGAATAACTGGCAATAGTGAACTTCTAACTCAGAACAATAAGCCTGAAGCAGTTTTACGTCAGTCACTTTATTGCCACGTCAGCCACTCCTTTCATCACACAGGTGTCTTTGTAAATACTAACTTGGAGGAAACACTTAACACCAGAAGTCTTCAATTTACAGCCTAAAGACAGTGTTCATCACTCCTATCATCCACCTTATTATAGGCTACCCACATTCCAGTAGATAGCCTTGAGAAGGATATGCTCACTCCCCTCAGCTCACTTGCAGCAGATCACTCTTTAAATTAAAACAATTAGAAAAACCTTTAAAGAGATACTATCAATTCCATGAGTATTTCGGCAGACCCTGCCAAGCAGAGCTGGTCCCCCTTCTCCCTCTGGACAAAATCCAGAAAGGATGTCAAGGTGGTGAACATGGAGTTTGGCATAGTTCAAATGAGTAAAACAGCAAATCATGGACAAATAAAATGCCTAGATATGACTATAATCTAGTGATCATGGCCAAGATTTTCTAAAGGTGCTCAGATACTATGACAATGAGTGTGACAGAAGAACCAGTACAGACCAACTAGTGATTTTGAGTGCCTCAATTCTTGGGCATCCACTCCGAGATGCTGTAAAAGGGCCTACTTCTCAGAGCTGTCTGAACAATCAGGCCTCAAGTTGGCCACACAAAATATTGCTTCCAAACAAGTTGGCCAAAGAAAATATCCAATTATTTTCACTGGCCCTCAACACAAGTTTTCACTGGAGGCCTCTTGGCATCTCATTCCGCACCCACACACATATGCGCACACACTCCTAGAGAGATATGTAAAAGCTTATAGAATGTGGAAGACAAAGAAGATCTCTTACTCATGAAACTGTCCGTGGTTGGGGTGATTTTCTTGGTCTTGGTTGATTTGGTGGGTTTGGTCACCCGTTCTTGCACCCGCACATGTTTTTCCCCTGTAATTTGCGGGACCTCCACTTCATTAGTCTCATCCAACTCAGGCTTTTGTATGTAGTGGTCATCTTATTGGGTGTGGGGGGAGGTAAAACAGTATCCTGGCATTAATAGTGAAGTCAGACGAGCTGCAAGAGGACTGATATTTCGTGGCAAATTCTATTTGGTTTGACAATCCATTTCTAAACAGCTGGAAACTCAACAAAATGCAAGTTAAATACAGAATGGGCCAGACTCCGAGGGTGGATAAAGTACCAGGAAAAGAGTCCTGGGTTCATACCATTTATTTACTCGGCATCGAAAGCACTGCTTAAAGAACAAAGGTCTAACTGGTTGAAGTGATCTGTCACTTAGAATGCTGATGCGTGTGTGTGAATGTCTTACTATTATTTCTCAGGCTATTTACCAGAACAGCTTTTACTCAGCAGAGGAAAAGGTTGGTCCTCTAAGAGAGTCAGGCATATTCACTGGAGACCGTCAAGAAAGGATCCTAACCAGTTAAATAGTCAGGTGGCTAATGCCCTCCTGTTCTCAGGCAGGCTGTCCTCCTCAAAACTATCCTCATCATAGATTTATTCTGTCCACTCTGAAATGAAGGTCCTGGCAGGGTCATCACTGCTAGGTCAAATCAAGCTACACAACATGCACTACTCATTTCTCCTTACTGTGCTGCAACGTAAATGCTCTTGTGTCCTCTGAGGATCAGTCTACACTGCAGGCAGATGCCCGTGGCTGGCCTGTGCCAGCTGACTCAGGCTTCTGTGGCTTGGGCGCTGGGGCTGTTTCATTGCAGTGCCGATTTCTGAGCCCAGGCTCTAGGAAGTGGGATGGTCCCAAAGTTCAGGCTCCAGGCCGCCCGGAAGTCAACACCCCAATTAAACTGCCCCACAGTCCAAGCCCTGGAAGCCCAAGGCAGCTGGAATGAGCCAGCCACGGGTTTTTAGTTGCAATGTAGACATACCCCAAAGTCCATAATTAGGGGGAAACAGCTCCAAATTGGCTCTAGCTAAATCCACTTTCCTTGACTTGTCCTAGCTGAAACCTCATTTTGCTTACATCCCCAGCAGTGAAGAGAGGAATGATACCGACAAACCGATGGCTGATCCCATAGAGGAATTTCTCCCTCCAGCTGTACAGCCAGTGGTCTCATTCCAATCTCTTTTCTCTTCCATATGAAATTCATTGCATACCTGCACTCTGTTTGCTTCCTCACTGCTCAGGCTACTAAAAATCAAGCACCTAAATTGATTTGGGCCCAAAATCTTTGCCTTGAACAAGTCTCCAGTGAGTTTGTCTGCATCTCTGAAAACAGGCTCATTCCTTCATAGAGGAAAAGGCTTCTGTAGGTAAAGAAAGAAGATACCATCGACACACAGCTCCGGTGCATCCCCTATTTTAAATGATATGAGCAATTTCATTCATTTTGGTTTCAGAATTAATAATAGTTTTCATTTACTAAATAGAGCAACATTTATAGAGCAAACCAAATGAGGATGGTGCTGCTTATAGCTACAACATACAGAATCCTAAATTCATTGTGCCAAACTGATCTCAGTTACACCGGGGTAACTCAGAGAAACCTTATGGAGCTGATGGAGTTACTCTGGATTTACACCGGTGCATACAAGTAGAATTTGATCTCTAGGTTTTAGGGAGTTACATGGCATTGCTGCTTCAGATATTCTCATATAATACCTGCTTCACTTTATTCTCTAAGTTTCAGAGTTAACCATGGTGAATTAAAAGCACACACATCGGTAATTGCTTTTAATTAAAGGTGTCCAGGAATATTTCTTTTCCAGTTTCTCCATATCATACAGAAAGGACCTAGGGGAGATCATTTGCATTTCCTCACAATGCACTGAGCTGAGAGAAATAGCTTATTGATGTCCTACCTTTGTAACAGAGGCTGTTCTGGCAGCTTCCTCCGTAGCTAGGTGGGCATTCAGAGCAGGGCCTGCCATTTTTATAAGGAGCTTCTCCAATCCAGTTCCCCCTGAAAAAAGCAAGTGAGAAATGTGTTTCTGTTAAATAGCCTCTATGCCACACACACAATTCCCTTACTTTGCTTTCAGGCCCTGTGCCTGAGTCCTGCACCTCTGAGCCTCAAGGCACTGAGGAATTGCGAAAAATGAATGTTTCCACTGTACTTCTATGTTGCTAGATTGCTGCAAATATGGGGAAGGACTGCCAGTCTCTGATCTTTCCATGAACATACAGTTCTCACGATAACTCAGCAAATGAAGTAAATGCAGCACAGTACAGTAATTTCCCTTCTGCTTCACAACTGGTTAGTCACAGACCGGCATTTGCCTTTAGCTCTCTCCTGTGTGTTCATCAAGCTCATCAGAGCCACAAGTCTACTACTATTTCTTTGCTCTCAAGATCATGCCGGCAGCTACACAGGCCACCTGGGAACGCCGCTCATTTCCATTTAAAAGCAGTTCCATTTTCCAACCTGGAACCGCATCCAAACGGAGAAATACAGGGCTTACCTGAGACATCAGAAATTCTAGTCCTGGTGAGCGCTCTAGACAACTTCTCTGGGAACATTTATCCTCTCACCCCATTTTCTAATGACTCAGAAACCCCTCAGTTTTGCCTCTGATGCCATGGCAGCATTCTCCACAGTTGTGGTAATCACTACAGACTGACTGAATGTGTGTTATGCAGCTGTCTCACATAAACTTTAAAGGGTCGCCACTGCAAGTTGGTTACTTTAAGGCAAAGGTTACACCTCATTTCCCTTCTACAAGGCCTGTTTCAAAAGGCTGCATGTGAGTGTGTGTGTGTATAATATAATATTATATTAAACTTTTACATTAAAATCCTATGTAGATACTGCATTCATTTGGTATGCAAGCAGAAATTCCAGAAGAGCCTTATATTTGAGTATTTGTCCATTCAGCAGTCCTGAACTGATGATACGCAAAGCAGTTCAACTTCTCCTAAGAGGACACATATGGTACAATCCTGCAGGACAAGTTTCTGCCAGTTCCACTCCATTTCGTAGGAGCTAAAGATGCTCAGTATCTCATGGGAGGGAGGGCTTACTGTTCGACTATATACCCATAAGATTTCCAATGGATTTCACCACAACACACTATGATGACTGTGTTCCCCCCACCTTAACGCTCAGCAGAACTCAATGGCAACTGCAATCAGAGTGCCTTCGGGTATATATTGACTTCTTTCTCCAGATCTTTCAGTGTTGTGTTGCCCTTTGAAACTCTACATTCTCTGGGACAGGGGCATCTTTGATATGTGTGTCTTGTGCTGCACCAGGCCTACCAAGTCAATACGAAGCAATATTCACATCAATATCAATTTGCAGTCCTTTTCAGAAGGTGGCTCTGTGACACACACCAAACCTCTTACTAAAATCTTGCCACAGATGCATCCATTCAAAGGTTTTAAATGTAACTTCCACTTCTAGAAGGAGCCCAATGCAGGACCAGCTCAATCCTGAAGGCTTGAGTTATGCAACTATAAGTTCTCTGGAGCAGAGATTGTCACTTGCTACATGTGCATATAGCACTTAGCAAAACGGGGCCCCAACTTGGTTAGCATTTATGTACTACCATAATGAAAATGTTTAAAAAACTACAGCCACCCAAACTTGATTGAAATCTCAGCACCAGATTCTATATTTGTTAAACAACTTGCTAGGATGCAGTTTTAAGAGTTAGTGGGGATGGGAGGGAAGAAACATATTGTGTCTTCCTTACTTGGGAGAGTAGTTGCAGACCAGGTAAACAGCATTCTCCCAGATTTCTCCCCAAACACTCATTTGTTTGCAGACGTTTACAGCACAGCCAACCTTGTTTGTTGTGGCCCAAACGATCTGAAAGCGTAACACAGGCATGTTAAAAAACAGAATGCCACAAAAGGCACATTCCATCAAGTTTCCTGAGTATATTTTCATAACGACTAATGTCTACATTTCCTCCCACCCCCCAGACAGGCTGGGATACAACTTTTATAGTAAGTTACGCTGACGGCATGTATATTAATTGTATAGTTAGTATATTAATTATCTTAATTTATTATCATATATGTCAATACGTTGTCTTGGCATTCTTGTGGTCAGACATCTGCGGAGATTCTAGCCAAAAGCTGGTGCTACCTTATGTTCCTGTGGCTGGCTGGTGTCATTATAGACAAAATTCTCCCAACACACTATATTTCCAGTTCCCCAAAACTGGGGATCATTGGGCCGTTTATCTGTGCCAAAGTTCATAGGCCTCAAGCCTTATGCTAACTGTTTCTGTCATTGGCAGCCGGGATCAAACCTGGGACCTCTGGAGCTAAATTCATGAGCTTCTACAGCATGAGCTAAAAGCCATGTGCCTGTAGAGCAGACTCATTAATGTCTTTCTCTTTCTAAGTGGTCTCGGTGCCACTAGATGGGACAGAACACCACACCCATGAGGTGTGAGAGTTACACTAGCTCTCTGGGCTACATGGGGTGTGAAGGAACACACCAAGTTCGGACTCAGGACTTCATGTTTTCTTCCTCATCCTTACCTGGGTATAGTGAGTGCACATTGCTCCAGAGCATCTTTCCGGACACCAAGGGTCACATTCATGGGGATATGGGTAAGTATAATCTTTAACTTCATCGTACCAAGATTGGACGTGAAAGGCTGGAGAACGATACCTGAAAGACCAAAGGTAAGTGACGAGCTGGATCGCTAACTAGAACTGTGGGTTTTCAACCCAACGTCAGCACGCCTGGGTTCCCTTTAGTTAATATGAAATTCTCAATAATTTGGTGCAGGATAATTATCAAGTGAGTTCACAGTGCAACTTGGTACCATCTTGGTAAGGAACTGCAATTTTAACCAACGGAGGGACCATAGGATATTGGTCAAAATATGACTCTGTTTTTTTCTACAATGACAAATCTCTGGTATTTTACACACAGGCAAGTATTAGGGACTGTTTCTTTAAAATCTAAGACCCAATTGGACATTCTGTAGTATTTATAGGTTTAACTTTCTCTTCAAAAGCCGTTGACCTGAAACGTCCTCTTGGCTTTTCCACTCAATTACAAAAGACTTCTCGTTTGGCAGAAGGCTGTATTTTGAAAGTAAACATCAGCTAGCGGTTGCCAAACATATTAAACAGAAAGTCATGTACCTATTTGACCACTAGACAGTTCGTTACATCTGGAAGTACACTCGCGTCCTCAGCAGGCACATGTGGTATGTGGTTTGGGCGTGTGGCACACTTCTAAATGCTGTTTGTGGCACTGTTGTGCTGTGATCTGGGCTGCTTCTGTTTGGCATGTGAATGTCAGCGTAATTATTTAGACAGACACTCGTACACACAGTGCATGCTGCATATGATGGGCCCAGGTAGCCTTCACCAACTGTAAGTAGCAGTACATCAAGTTGGAATGTAGCAACCTGTCCGGGATGTAAATGAGCAAATAGCTGGAATCACAGCTGTCATTATCAAGGATACTTTACACTTCCAGCATCACCTTTGTCTGATGACCTCAACATGCTTTAAAAACATTAATGAATTCTGTGTCACAGTCTGTCGTGTGGTAGGTACTACTGGCCCCATTTTACAGATAAGGAAACTGAGGCAGAGAATTTATGGACCCAATCCTCCATGCACTGAAATCAATGGCAGTTTTCTCACTGATTTCAATGGGAGCAAGTTTAGGACCTACAGTACGTGATTAGCCCAAGTCACGCAGGAAGTCTGTAGTGGAGCAAAGGTTGGAACCTTGGTCTCCGGATTTCCAGTCCTGTGTATTACCCACAAGACTGCCTCCTCCTTTGTTACCTCAATTTGTCAAAAAAAAATAATGGGCCCAATTCTGATATCACATTCATCTTCGCTGAAATCAATGGGGTTTCTTCAGTGTGAGTTTTCCAATGGGTATAATCACAATCAGGCCTGTTAAGTTAATGATGAAAGGAAAAGATTCGCTTAACAAAACACAAATTATGTTCTCATTCTGCTAGGCTCTTTGTTTGCAAGGACAATTAAGACTTTAAAAGAAACACTAAATTCATTCTTAACATTTGCACCAGATGAGCTCCAGTTTGGCCAATGGTCGAGCTCACAACAGCTTATCAGGACTGAATCCAACCTGGTTCATTAGGCCAACAATGCTCAGGAGAATGACTACAAAGAAATAGATTGCCATTGGACGCATCACCTCAGTGGAAAGGCCCAGCAGGGTTCTTCTCACCGGGAGCTAGCACAGCAATCCATGTGGATGCAGAAACACAATTATTTCCAACGCCCCAGGGTTTTTTCCCTGAGAGCATAAAACAAACTGTTTGTTCACCTAGAATGACCTGGCCATCCGCAAGTGTGTACAAAGTGGCTGTAGGAAAGATAAAGGGAAATGTGGATTTATAACAGTGTTCAGCCGTAGTGGGAGTGGCCAAATATGGTTCCTGAGAAACTTCTTTGCTGGGTAATGGAGAAAGCAAAGCTGTGAGAAACGAGAGAGTTGGGAATCAAGGTCCTAGATTCTGATGCCAACTCTGCCACTGAGTCTCTGTATGATGTAGGGCAATTTCTTTCACCTCTCTGTGCCTCACCGGTAAACCCACCACATGGTGAGGATTAGTTAACACTTCCTAAGCATGTTGGGAACTTCTGGCTTAGAGGCCCAATGGATGTTATTACTGTATCTGTTTCACAGGAGGCAACAAGAAAACACTAATCGCTCCCCACTCCCCAGCTCCTTTTTTTTGCCTACTAAAGTTCTTTTTACTAAATATTGACAAAACAAACCTCCCAAACTGTCAAACAGGGCAAGTCCCAGAACGTCGCTGTTGACAGACATGGTGCATTAGACACTTGGCGTCCCATCTCTTACCTGCCCCAATGAACAGCCAAATTCTGACCAATGGACATAATGAGGCTGGCTGGTCCATGATCCCAGATGCACTCCTGGGCCCAAGCCTCTGCAGATCTTTCCAGCTCATCATCCCAGGTCTGTGTGAGAATCAAAGAATAGCCCCGTTGACAAATACTCTCCCTCTGAAAACATATTAGACTTGAGTCACGCCTAACCTACATAGCGCTGGTGGCACGCAGGCTACGTGCCACAGTGAAAAAGCAAGCTGCTTCCATGTTATCATGTGTAGCTACACGTAGCAATGAAAGACACCAGCCATGGGACACTGCATTGCTAAAAACAGCAGGGTAGATGGGGAGGCCTGGCTCAGGTGAGTACAGCGCCATGTGGGATATGTACTCAGGTACACACCCACCCCCTGCAGGTGTGTTTTTACTTGCCTCAGCTATGCCTCATGGTCTGCACTGCTATTTATACCCGTGTTAGGGGGGCTACCCATGTCTGTATTCTGCATGCTTCCGTCAGCAGCATGTAGTGTAGACATATCTAAGAACCAAAAGATGGGACCAGCAGAACCTATGAGAGTGAAGATTTACACATGGTCCCCAGCCCAGCCTTTCAGATCTAGTATTATGTAAGGCAATGCAGGGCCCTGACCTGGGAGCGAATTCCCCATTTAATAAAATGGAAAGGCATGGATCCAGCACGAAAGAATCCCACTTTTCAATGTCTGGCATTGCCCTCCTTGGGAGATACCACCTATGATAATCTCTAGTTCTGAGCAGCTGATTCTTTGATGCAGTGGCATGAATGTGGGATGAGCGCCCAAACTTCATGTCAACGTATTCCTCTGTACTACCCTTTTGTGTGCAACTTCAATGAGGAGTGTATTGTTCCTGGAGCTGACTGCAATCTATCATGAACAAATGTGGAGACTTTTCTGAAAGGGGGATTTCTGGACATAGTAGATAGTGCTGTGTCTATGAATTGCAATACTCTTGCAGTGTTTAATTCTTAACAGTCCCCCTGACCACAAAGGTACTGATGGGAAATTTGATTGGCATTAAAATGTTGCTGCACGCGTCCATAAATAAAATAAATCATAGGATTCAGAGGCAGAAAAGACCTAGTAGTTCATACCTCATCCACTCAGGCCAACGCAAGATTGCTCCCTATTGAACATTTACCAGTGTTTTGGACTGCATAGGCTATGAATGTCATCACTTCACCATCTTCAGCAAGACAGACAGCCACAGGGCCCAAACCTGTGAGATGCTTTGCTCTCACCACTCTTGCAAGGGTCAATGGAACCTGAAGGCACTTAGGATCCAGCAGATAGACAACTATGATGGCATGTGAGCAACTGAACATTTAGGGCCAGAGTCTGGCAGTTACACTGGGGGCAATGCAGGGTCACACCACGCTGGCATGAGTGAAATGCTGTGTCTTCTGGAGCTTACCTTATATACAGAGGGAGTCTGACTACTATGCGCTCCCTATTCCAGCCATCCAGCTCCACTAGCCAATGAGGAGTGAGTAGGGGACCCATGTCCCTGGTCATCCCTGCCCCTTTTTGGATGACTTGTTGATTCAGAGCAGAGACTACAGCTGTGGTTGGTCCTCGTACATGGACACAAGACTCCTTGTGGACTGCCACTTTGTGCACCATATAAACACCAGTCATTATCTGACCCTCTTCAAATCCAGTCTAAAGCCACAGAAGCACTCACAAGATCCTAATGTTCCTAGTATTTCAGAGCTTTCCTCCAGAGCCCTCCAAAGAGCAACCTCAAAGCCACTTTCCAAATCTCCTAATTTAATGCAGGAACCACAGGACATGCGCAATAGATCATTAAATGGAAATTGACATGAACATATGCGCTACATCTTCCTCTGGTGTCTATGGAGAAAACAAACCAATACAGACAAGAGACATTGAATGAAAGACTGGGAATGAGCTAGGGTTTTTTGGTGTGGATTCATGCTTGATTAGGAGATGCCTGGTTCTGCCAGCATCGCATTACAAAACCATGCTATTTAAATTAGAGCTGCCATTTTCTTCTCTTTCAACATATGAATGTCTTCAGGAGACTGGAATGATTCCAAATGCAATAAATAGATCAACAAAATAAATTTCAGACTGTCTTCTGCTCTCTGAAGCTCCCTTAATGCCAAATACTCAAATCAATATCTAAGATCAACATTAAAGCCAGAACTGCACTAACCATCAAACTCGCTTTGACTTATTTAAATTCACTCTTTGGCAGTCTGGAAGAGCCTGAGTCTAGCAATTTGCAGGGCAAGATGCAAGAGACATAAATTGGTTTTAAGTGTCAGCTTAAGGGTTTTTTTTTCTTGTGTTCAGATTTTCTGGAACCTAATTGCCATAGCAATAGGCAGCAATAACCCAAAGAAAGTAAATACATATTGTATATTGGTGAACATGACTGCATGAGTCTTCATTGTGGTGGATACTCTCCAGGAAATGGTTTAAAACGTGCTGGCAGTCACCATGATTCAAAATGGTTTTGTACACTTTTTACTTCTGGAGACTTGGGATTGTTTTTGAATGAAGTTAAGGACATAATGATATACACAAAAACACAATGCATGGTTTACACAAACCATTGTCGCAATTTGCACATGCAACTACAATAAGAGCATGCACACTTAGGTGTGCATTTGTTCACCTGTCTTGTTTGTAAATGTGACCTTCAGGTTGGAATGCTGTTTTAACTCACACAAGTTATTGGCTAATCTTAACCAACTCCGGTGGCAGGACTGGCACTGTACTCTCATGAATGGAGTGGAATAGGAACAGCGGAGATTCTACAAGGTAGACTGAGGTGCGTTGGCAGAACCTTGGACCAGCTTTCTTGCCCCATCTAGTAATATGATCCCCTCCACATTCATGAGTAGTAATGTCACTACTTTTAATCACGTAGAGGAAGGACAGGTTAACTCCACATGCGAGGGAACCGAGATACTTTCCTTCTAGGAATATGGGTAGCCCATAAATCATTTGTAGCCTGTTAATTTATTGGAAAAATCTATTGAGAACCCGACAGACCATACACATCATCCAGCCCCTCTGGGCAAAGTAAGGTTTTTGATGTTCATTGCTGCTGACTAAGCCAACCTAAAGGTCACTGGTCTCTTAGAAGCTGCTGCTAATTTTTCAAGGTTTATCATCAACACAGAGCTTGTTTTGTTTTGGCCGTAGGCCACCACGATTACTACTGTTTTATAATAAAAACATACAATGGAAGTGTATGTACTAAAGCTGCAAGGTGGTTAGAGTAATTTTATTTCTGGCCAGCGTCATCCAGAAGAATGTACACTATTCACATCTGGCCTAGAACAAAACTTGCCAAAAGGGAGCCATGGAACTCATTTTCCATTAACGCTGAATACCACTGCTGACCTTGAACTCCATTATCCTAACATAGTCAAGCAAAACAGCTTGCATTGCACTAGGTAACGGCTTTGTTGAATTACTATTTTCTCTGCACTCTACTGTTACTCCATCCTCAGACATTTTTTCCCTTTGCTTGATTCACTCTCTTGCTTCTTCAGTTATATGTATAATTGCTTTCTAACGATAAAGGGTATCTATTGCTCAGCATGCATATATATTATTGAACTGGCTACCTCATTTAATTTTCGTATATGTTGGATAAGAAGAGAGAATGACACAGCAGATAAATATCTCCATTTCCTGGAAAACATTAGCTCTCTGTGCAACTTTAGGTCATGTAAGTGCATCAGATATAGACCTGGGATAATGGAATTTCACAGCCAACACGTGGATGCATTAGCCAAGAACCCATGTTCTACCTACTTATCCACAAATTAATGCCAAGTCTTCTCCTATGAAGAGTTTGCTACCTACAGCTAAATAAATAAATAAATAAAGCCTTTAGCCTCTCTCTTTCTGTCCAGCACTAAAAACAGCCCATCGTCTTAAATGGGCAAAGGCTGAGAAGTATTCTGTTTAAAACAAAGGATTAAAGTTAACTTCGCATTCAGAATGCATGCAAGGATTCCTGAGGAATATTAGGTAAACACGAACACATGAATGGCTGATTATAGTCTTTCCAAGTAGCACCATTTTATATCCAACTTCTTTCTTCACCGCATAGAAAGGTCTTTCATCGGTACAAAGTCTCCCATAAAACCACTAGAAAAGCACACCAAGCAAAGACAAACATAAAACAGTAACCACCCTCAACAAGCCGGTGAACGCTCCACAGTTGAAGCACTTTTAGATCCTCAAAGCCAATGGAAATGCATTTGGCTTTCTTGCATTGCTTTGTTTACGCTTTCTTGGACTCAATCAAGCCACATCTTCCCTTGCAGTATGTTACAGGCAGCCGGCAGAATACCACAGTCTACTGAACAACAGGGGTACAATAAATCAATTCTTAGGAAGGACTGTAACTCTCTCTCTCACCGACAAAGCAGCAACGACTAATAGCAAGGAACCTGGCACTCTGAAGGCTTATCTGAAGAACTGATGGAATATTATATTTGTCTTTACTTTTACTCTTCCTTCCTGTTCTCTTAAGGCAGAGTTTTACATTTATGGCATTCAGTTAAATGGCAAAAGGTATTATTAACAAAAGATGCCTTTATATCACATGAATCCTTTTTATATGTTGTCTCTATTACCATTGATTGAATCAATCCAGAGGAGACAGACTGTCAAACCGGTGCTATTTTTGCAATAACAATATTTGCAGGAGAAAGAAATGCACAAAAATTACTACCCTCTGTCGTTCTCTGATTCCACAGTATTTTGAAGGCACCCCAGAAATAGCTCAAGGTAGAGCCTATTGTACTGTATGCAAAGCTCTATGGTGAAAATGTAGTCATTTTAATTGCTGCTGCTGGTAAAGACACACTAAACACTTGGACTGTTCAAGGGCTCTCTCTGAAGTGAGAGTACACATTGACCAAGAGTGTATTTTGGTTCCTTGAGCTCAGGATAAAAAACACGAAATACCACCAATCCACCTACCACGACCTTAGTGGGAGTCTTTCTAAAGATTTTAACAGATTGGGCCTATATTGCAGATGGAGAAGTCCTGATCCTCCATGGTGCTGAGCATCTTCAACCCCCACTGAAGTCAATGAGACTTGGCAGTGTTCGCATATCATCGGAAGCACTGGGCCATAACTACAGCAATCCAAACCTCCCCAGCAAAAGTGGGATAGCTCAGTAGTTTGAACATTGGCCTGCTAAAGCCAGGGTTGTGTGTTCAGCCCTTGAGGAGGGGCAAAAATCTGTTGGATGATTTAATTAGGGCTTGGTCCCACTTTGAGCAGGGGGTTAGAGTAGATGATCTCCTGAGGTCCCTTCCAAGTCTGATATTCTATGATACGTAGATGAGTAAATGCTTCTCGTGCAGACAATGGCATTCCACAATGCCAGAGTCTTAATCGGCTGAACCTTCAACAGAGGGAATGGAGGTTAAATTTTGGGGAAAACAGGGTACTTTGATGACATTTAGGTATGGAATAAACTGCCAAGGGAAGTTGTGGAATTGCCATCAATAGAGGCATGCAGAGCTAGACTAGACAGTACTGAGGATGTTTAATGTGTAATTAAATCAGTCCTGAAACTATGCAATGGCTTGGACTAGTTGACCCACTAATGGTCCCTTCCAACAAAAACAATTCAGTGGGATAAGACGGCTCCAGGAAACCACAAGCAGAATTTGTTACTCATCCTCTGGCCAGAAGAAAAATTGCAATGGTCACACAAATTTCAGCATCAGTAGTTAAACTCACCATGTATTCCATATTGGAGGCTGAAGGATAGACTTCACCTCTCAGCTTGTTATGAAGCATCAAAATCTCCTCTTTGTCTGACCTTGGAATGGCTCTCTTGGCTCTGGAGTGATATCTGCTCAAAATGCTCTCAAAGTGCGTGCCATTGGGCAAGAAAAAGCCTTGTGCTTCATGCATCAAAACCAGTAAATATCCAAGAGGGAGGAACCAAGACAGGACAGGACTCATGGTCATTCTCTACTCAATGGAAGTCGAGAAGAAGGAGATGGAAGCGCTCTGGTTTTCTCAAAGACAGCTCGACTGCTCTGTGTGGATCTGGAATTCAGGTGGGAAACAAACAGTCACTTAATCTGCCACTAAAGAAGATTGACATCCCACAGAATTTCCAAAGAGACCTTGGATTCAGATTTTTGCACAATAAAGGAGTGATGAAAATTTGAACGTCTAACAAATTATTTTCACTCCTGTAGAGCACTGATGAACCTCAGTGTTTACTGAGTCACAGATACGATGCTCTGTCCTATTTCCTTCTTAAATTAGGCATTATATAGATTTCACATGGAATACACTCTTTTTCCATAGCTACCTCCTTCCACATACCATTACTCAATTTGCACATACTATCATTGGGGTTACATGAACTAATTAGATATGCCGTCGCAGATGAATTTTGCAAAACCAACCTTTTTGCCTGCACCTACTTCCAGCAGGCCCACCCTGGGGGGAAAAGAAAGTTGCATCAATTTTATGTGCTCATAACCTCTTTGCATCCCATTCCACACGCAGAATCTAGAGGGACCCAATATAGCTCCCAAAATGGGTGGGACTATGTGGGGGCGGAGCATTGCCCGGTCAGCCATGGAATGTCCATAAAGGCAGATGGAACAACTGAATTTTCCTTTGGAGTATATATAGATTCTCCTTTGAGAAGTAATCTGTATCCATCAGGGTGAATCGATGCCCAGGACCTCCAGCTATCGTATCATCCAAGAGGTGCCTTTTCACGTATGCAGGGTGAGCAATGACACATTGTTTCTTCCAAGTGTCATCCTTAAAGGAGGAGAACAGAGCGTAACAGAAGGGAAAGCAAACTTCCCCGGCAGCCAAGTCACAGAGGTCAGGCATGAGCTACAGCTATTTCAGAGGCCTCCGCCTGCCAATAGATTCAGTCAGAGCCAGCTCCCAGAATCCGTGTATGTTTATGTGAAAATGTCATCATAATATCAGAGCAGTCAAAATTCCCGTCTGCAAGTGACGCACTGGGGTGTTCTCGCTGACGCGGTTACTGCACTTAGCTGGAGACAGATGTGCAGCCAGCTATATGAATTATTACAGTGTAGGAGAGGAGCCGGAGTAGATTTCCCCTCCTCCTCTCGAACAGGAACCACTTCTGCACTGCTCGGTTGCCAAGAGTCAGCCTGCCTTTAATGGGGACGGTTAATGTGCTGACTTGATGATGGTTTGAATCTCCAGACTTAACCATCCATGTCCTCAATTGCAAGGCCCCCTCTTTCTCTCCTCCTTCAGATGCACTTGTAATCTTTTCCACCCTGATTCTCAACATTAATAATCTATGCTTACTCCCTCACCTGAGAGCCATTTGACTTGGCTTCTATAGATCCTATGCTATCTCTACCTAGAGGTTTGCCCAATTGGCTGTGGCTTCAAATGGGGCCAGTAATAGCTATCATCATAGGAATAATATGTAATAGGGTTCAAACAGTCACACTGCACATCTGACAGTGGGACTGTTCAGTCCCCTCTTCATAAAACCAAAGTGGCGAATGAAGGCCGGCCAGTTCTATTCCAGGATGCTTGCAGTCTGGGAACCATCATACCAACAGAACAACTGTATGACAGGCCAAAGAGGGAATATTCCAAGAGATGCAGCCTTTCCCTAGTCAAAACTATCCCTAATTCTGTCATTTTAAACATCCTTTTACATGACAACTGTTACAGCCCTTTCCTGAATAGGCCCCCAAATATTTTCTTTAGGTGATGGTTCTGCAGATTTTACTGTTTAAATTTACAGCATTGCAAATTACCACTACATCTTCCTCCCCACCGGATGTTTTAAAGCAGGGGCATTTACAGCTTGATATTGTTAAACATGTTTGGAATAGGTGATTCATTTTCTTTTTTGCCAAGTGTTCTGTCTCTAGGGGGCAGCAGAACTGCTTTGAATGATGGAAAAACATAAATCAGAGCATGCTCTGCATTTAAATCTAGGAATATTTTGCTTCCAATCTAATGGAAATGCAGCCCCGTGTGATCATCATCCTTTTAGGCTGGAGTACAGACACAGCACACAATTATTTTGATGATGCCAATGCTCAGAATGCAAAACATAAAGAGTCAAATTTTCAGAGGAGCTGAGCTCCCGTGACACCAGTTGAAGTTAAGGGGAGTGTCAACCACCTAAAAATTGGGTGTCTACGCTGTCTCAGCACGTGTCTAACACAATGTAGCCCAAATCCCTGACTGAGCCTTCTAGATGCTACTGTGGCCCAAACGAACAAACCACCACTAATAATTTTTCCTAAGCAAAGTGTTAAGTAGTTGAGCTGGGCTTTGCTAAAGCAATGGAGATCACTATAATGTCACACAAAGAAAATGTCTTAATTCCTTCACTAGAATACCTCCTTGCCTTATATACAGGACATGTAACATGCAAGCATTATCCCCATTCAGCGTTTCATGGGTTAAGCAGAAGCTGCATTAGGCCAGTACAATCCTTAAAGGCATACAACTTTCAGTTTTTTTAATGATAAATATTGTTTTAACCTTGCTCACTCCTTGGCATTGTTTGTTGGCACAAACCCCTCCATAAATGAAGCCTAACTATCTAAGAAGGGAAGGGGGGGAAATGAGCTGTTATTTTGTAGAGACCATTTGCCCCAATTCAGGGAACAATTCTTACTTTCAGACACTTCCTGAAGAGGTTTTAAATGCAGATGCTCTGCCATGGCTATTTACAATGTGGCTATTTATTATGAGGAATTTTAAATGCAGCCTGCTTCTTAGGTAGACAGCTGGCATAGGCTGCAGGTCGACCTACTGACCTGAATTTATTCCCTTTTCTACCCGGGGCCTCATCTACCACACAGTGAAGGTACAGAAATTGCAATTTGCGAATCAGCTGAACTATCCGACAGCCCAGAGACATACCAAACTTGCTACTATACGATCAAGTCCTCAACAGACCCTTGGCTACTTTGCTCAGGCCCATTCAGCCACTGTTCAACACTGGGTAACACATGGTGCGTTATTTTCTGAGTCCTCTCCTCTGCTTGTGAATTAACAGCAGGATCCCCTTTCCTCCAACTGGGTTGCCTTGATTGGTGAATTAAGTATTCAGTCCCTGCTTCAAGTACTTGACTTTCAGGTGTGGGGGGGAAGCATCATTTCCACCACACTGTGCTTTTAGACCAAACAAATCTCCCATTGCATCCTCTGTGGATGTGCAGCCATTCAATTAATATCAAATCTTGCCTTGATTTTTAATTTCAATGGGGCTAGAACTTGGCCCAAAGACATTCTGTTGCACCCATCTCCCGGGTGAAGAGAATTCCCTGAACTAGTAACTCTCCGGCATACCAGACAGGGTATGGAATCATGATTGAAATGGAGGGAGTGTCAGTGGAGGGATAGAAACATGTCATCATAGTAGATAGTTACCCTATTTATAAGATGGCAAGGGTCCATCTTTTCCAGTAGCCTGTCATTGACAGTGGCCAAGGTAAGATGCCTCAGAAATATTTAAATTAAACACGGGACAATGACAAAGCCATGCTTCTATTACGCAGGCAAATACAACACTCCTTTGTATAGTGGATGCCCATGGGAATTTGGGTGGACAAGGAATACAAGAGCAAACTCTTCACAGCGATCCACTTGCCCCAAAGTGGCGTTCCAGCTCTTCTTAACAAACCCAGGCCCCAATTCAGCAACACCATTAAGTCACTGGTAAAGTTAGCCCAAGAGTTTTCCTGAATCACAGCTCCAGATATTCAGCTTTATGTCTCCAGGCTACACAGATCACTGGCATCCTAGTTGTGGAAACTCTTATAAGCTCTGGACGCACATCGTGTGCGAGTTGGGAGTTTGACAGCTACCTCAACCACTGTCCCAGCTGACTAAACTTTGCTTTATTCAAGGGAGGGGGAGAAAGCATTTCTATGACCTCTTTTCAAACGCATCAGGCTCGTGGTCTTGATACCATGTGAACATCTGGGACTGATCAGAAACCAGTGACTCGGCAGAAGCTGCCTCTGGAATGGTCAGACATGAAGGCATCTCACAGGCAAAATATATTACAACTGGGAACAAAGGAAGAAGTGTTTTCTGAAGAGATCATATTTCAATGGGCTTTAAAAAGACTTCACAAAAAGTTACTTCCTAAACTAATGGAAAGCTTCTGATCTCAAAGGGGAGAAGTGTGGGTAACTTCTAGAAGCTGCCATGCAAAACTCTCTACTCCACTCACAGGCAAAGTCAGCCTCAGTGCGGTGTCCTCACCAGACTTAATACTATATTGTTATTGATCTCTAATATGCCTCCTAGTTAAATATTAAAATGGTTGGATTAACCCCCTGGTTATACATGCCATTACTGCAAATGCATGCAGCACCGTGGGATACTACACAGAGAAGTCAGAGGAAACGGGGAAATGCAAGAGTTAACATAGGATGCCGGCAACAACTCAAAACCAGCAAAGCAGTGCCAGTGGTATCACTCATGTAGATAAACTCAGGATTCAAGCACTATGCCCACTGTATATTTTATGTATGCAGCCTTGTCTTTGTAGCCAAGTTGCACATATTTGAGGCTTCACCATATTGTCAAGTTTTTCCCTGCAGAACAGTCAGAATGAGATGACAAATTCTGTGACTTAAAACATGTTGTCATCCCTACAGCATAAAACTGTAAAATCTGTGTTTCAAGGTCAGAGATAAAACATCTGGATCTACCATAATCCACTCTAGTACAATACAAGAGGGTGAGTTTCTACCTAAAGCCATAATAAAAGTTGTTTTTTAAACTGTTAACAGAAGTTATCTGGTTCTACTAGTATTTGAAGGTTTAGTCACAGACCCAGTTTAGATTCATAAATATAATAAATAGTATAGCAAGAAAAAATCAGTGGGTATTTTAATAAATGGTCAGTCAATTATTAGAGGTTATAGCATCCAACAGGTTGATATACTGGTTGATTGATAATTATGACACCTTCCACCTATGTGCTTATAATGGTCTATAACATTAGTAATACTATTTATGTAACACAATCTATTACTTTATTAACCTGCTATGAACTATTTATACAGGGAACTTTAATCGTAAAGTGAAATTTTGTATTAAACGTATACAGCTATAACACAGAGATTTTTGTTACACCCAAAAAGATTTAAAACAACCGTCGAAAATCTGGTACTAAAACTTAACACTTACCTCTCAAAATCTGCACGCCCACCAGAAGCCAAAACTCCTCAAAAATCTGCTGGTGGAAAATAAATTCTAGATTTTAAATCTGACAACAGGGGAGGGAGGGAAAGGACAACTGTCACTAGGTGCAATGAATGCTAAGAGCTCAGCACAGCTGGAAGTGATGAATGCTGGTCTCATAGAACTTAGGGGTATTTATACTCTCCAGGGTTATGACCATGTCTTGGCCCTCTATGATCTTGGCAACTGCTCTTTATTTTCAGTGAAAAGGAAAAAATAGAGGGAGGGGTGTCATCAAATCTCTCAGGGCAGCAGGGAGGTACCATGGAGCCCAGGAAAACTGAGAATCGCCCTAGCAATGGAGCAATATAACACACAGAGAGAAAACGGGGGGGGGGGGGCGGAGGAGGAGACACAGACGGGGGGAGGAGGGACCAATAATGAAAACCAAATGATAATTTACAAGTTTTCCATGAACCCAGATACAAGGATGGGGCCAGAGAGACCGGGCTCTGGACTCCGATGTAATTCAACAGTGAAATCCAAAGAGATCACTTAGCTGCAGCCCTTGAAGTTGAAAAAAAAAAAAAAAAAGCCCCGAAACAAAACCCCAAACCACTAACTTGTAATTTTCCAGGGATCAGTCGAAGCTGCGGCGGCTCCTGCTCCGAAGTGTCTGGCTGCGAAGGAGAGATGGGAAATGCGATCCCCAGCTAAGCAAGAGCCTCTGAGTCCTGCCCGCAGCAGAAAGGGAAGGGTGGGGGAAATCAAAGGAAAGGCTTTAACTGCAAAAACAAAGCACTTTAGATTCAAAGGGAGGGAGGAGAGGTGGGTTGGGGGGGTGCAGCGTGAAGCCCTACCACCAAACTGCCTTAT
This sequence comes from Dermatemys mawii, assembly GCA_007922305.1. NCBI lineage: Eukaryota > Metazoa > Chordata > Testudines > Dermatemydidae > Dermatemys > Dermatemys mawii. Next base: position 28,882,481 of record ML677343.1, on the reverse strand, counting down.
CAATGAAGCCAAGCGAGAGACCCGGCTTGGGCGGAGGAGAGGTGGGGGAATCGCCGCAAGAAGGAAAATCTCGATGACACGGTTGCAAATCTCAGTCCCTCTCCCATCGCTTTGCTGTCACTTTGCAAAGCTTTCATCTCCCCCGGCCGCCCACGAGTCTGCGCCCCAGGAGACACCGCCAGGGGGCGCTCTGCCGCCGAGACGTCATGCCAAGGCTGAAACCGAATTCAGGTCAGGGGAGAAGGGAGCAGGGCGGCGCTTGCAGACGGTAACTGGGGCGTTTCCAAGACGCCTGTGCACTTAGCTCTGCAGAGGGGTGGCCAGGCCCGTTTCCCTTCCGTTAAAAAAAAAACGAACCACCCACCCAATCCCTGTGATCGATGGCTAAGAAGCCGCCCCGTGGAGTTCAGAGCAATGCCTTGCTCCAAACAGGGTGTTGGTGGCTGTCTAAGGGTGTGGTTTGGGTAGAAGAGAATTTGAAAGGGCTGGGGAAATAAACCAGTGAAATTAATACATTGCAATCCATTGGTTGACTGAGAGTCCCTTAAGTTACTCTGTCTAGGGGCACTCAAATACAGAAAGATCAAGGCAAAAATGTTGGTATGTGTACACCCAAATACAGCCCACCCCAATACACACACACCAGAAACAACCAAGGGCTTTTTAAAAACAGGCTGGATCATTTTCTCCTTAAAAGTGCTGACCAATGGCCCCAAAGTTTTATTCAAGAGTCAACAGCACATCCAATCAATACGGGTCTGAAGAGTGCAACTCCCAGGCTATTCTTCAAAGAATTACACATTTAAAACACAGCAAAGGTTGCATGTCAAAAATAGATTTATCTTAGTTGATATATGGATTATCAGAAACACCATCTTCATTAAATAAACAAGGCTGCTCTATCCAGTATAGTGGGCAATTTACCAGTGAGGGGAACCCCCTCTCTTAAATGTTGACCCTCTATAGACGTCTTTGCTTAGTCATTCTTGGCTTTTCACCATTTTTCAGAGCTAAACTTTTTTTGAGAAGAAATATCTTGTTTTCATAATCCAATCTGTCTGGATATCTGTCAGCATTAAAGAAACCCCACCAAGAATGACATCTAGTCTGCATGGCTTTTTAAACAATTAGATCAGCTGGCAAGTATTATGAATATCATTCTTTAGAACTACATGGGTGCAAAGCACCAAGTCTTAAGAAAAATCCAAGATGAAGATCACAATATATCTACTATGTTATCCACTCTGTCAGGTCAATCCTTTTCTATTTGTATTTGAAGGCTATTTTGGTTTATTTTAAAGGAGTTCCGTACGTGAAACAATGGCATAGGGCCCCTTATCTGTTGCCCACAGCTCAATCTTGCTAATAGAAATTTAGTGGAATTTGGATGTGGTTGAAAATCTCAGCTTTAGCCCAAAACGTGTTGATGCTCGGGATGAACAGGACACTAGAGTGGCAGACAGTTAGCCGTAGTTACTTTGCAGTCATAGATAGGACTGTATTTTTCTTGAAATAATTGTCTTGCTCCACAGCTTCTTCCAGGACTGATGGTTTTGCTAAATTCACAGAATAAACTTTTTTTCACCAACTCAACAGCATTAGGCCCATTGACCTCTTTTTAGTTCTCCCCTACAATGGCAACCACTGAGAATCATCCAACTCCAGAGACAGGAGAAGGCTCCAGTTCCCAAGACTAGTCTCTTAAGTGGTACAAACCACACACTGCCCTGGTGCAGTGAGTCATCTGCCTCTTAAAGATGTTTATTAGTATTACCAGAAAGTCAATTAATTCATTTAAACACCACATACAATTTTCAAATAAATTTACAGCTCCAGGGGGAATTTGTAATTCCCACACATCCCTGCTGTGAATTAACCCTTTCCAGTGATTCAGTCTGAACAGAATTACCCAGCTTCCTATTCTTGATGCTTTCAAGCAGTGATTCTCAAACTTTTGTACTGGTGACTCCTTTCACATGGCAAGCCTCTGAGTGCGACCCCCATTATAAATTAAAAACACTTTTAAATATATTTAACTTTATAAATGCTGGAGGCAAAGCAGGGTTTGAGAGGGAGGCTGACAGCTCGTGACCCCCCACACGCACATAATAACCTCACGACCCCTTGAGTGGTCCCAACCCCCTGTTTGAGAACCCCTGCTTTAAGGGATGTATTACTTTGATATGTACAATTAGCTCCATCACCCAAGACCAGATACTGTGTCCAGTACTACAGACTAGGATGAGTCCGCTAAACTTCTCATCACTCGTGACCTAGGGCTCATTTCAATTGCAGTATGAATAGGTGGAACATTATATTGTCTATATACTTCTACTGCTTATCTCCACTGAGATTCTGTTGGATATTTTTGAGCTATGCAAATTCAGTGGATGAAATTTGTCCCTGATGTAAGCTTACTGAAGTCAATGTACTTAAATGCATGAATTTGGTCCACTTTGTGTTTCCATGGAACTGGAATGACATGACGATAAACAGGCACGTTTATTGTGAAAGATCAAAGAGAGGAGACAGTTGCATAGATTGTATCACGTTCCGCAAATATCTTCCCAGGAGTCCAAAATATTCAAGTCTCTTTCGTGGCTACTGTTAAATGACAAAAATAGGCTGGGTTTCCAAAATGGTGACAGATATCCAAACTAACCTAATTCTGAAGACAAATGCGCCAGAAACAAGACTCTTCCAATCTTTTGCAAATCAAAACTTGATTTCTTTGTCACATATGCTGCTGCTAAGCCTTGACTCACTTCAGAGTAAGAGATACCTGTTGTGACCGTAGGAGGAGTTGGAAGGTACAAGTTTTAGAGAAAACTGACATTTTGTATGTTACATTTAAATTTTCATTTTTGTCTTCATTCAGCTGTTTCAAGTCCTACATTCAGCCAATGCCAAAACAAATCAAAAGTTACTTTTACCCATTCACTTCATAGTTATTATGGTCTTGATTATAACTTCTCTGTTTCATATGTGGGAAAAGCCACATAAATGGACTGAATATATAAGAAAAACCTTTTTATGTAACAGCCAAACAGAAACGAAGACAGAATTCAGTTATTTCAGTATTTAACATGCAGACAGCATGCCTTAATTTTAGACAAACAGAATCACACTCCATTTCTTATCCAAATATGTGCTCACGTAAGAGGTACATGTTAGTGTACTGAGATGGGCTATTGATTCAAGTCAGTCCATTTCTGTTGTGACAGTGTGCCTAAGGGACCCCAATGAGAAAAATTAAGACCCCTTTACGCTAAGCACCATACAAACAAGTAACGACGACAATTCCTTCCTCATCAATCTTATAATTTCTGGACCACAGCACGCTCAATATATGCATTAACCATTCTCAAACAAATGGAGGCCCCAAAATACTCTCCCCCTCTTCTGATCAATTTGGAAGACCGTAATCATGAGTAGAAACAGCATGGAGGCTGCTCCTAAATCAGCATAATCCCCTCTGGACTAACCTGCAAAATAGCTTATTTTTGTGAATTTCCATTGTAAGTTTGCAGATGCAAGAAGCTTCTTCCCCGACTCTCCTACCTTTAGATTTGCCCAAAGGAGGAAAAAAAGTGTAATTCTAAATTTGCTCAGATCTAAACCACCATGATTTCCTTCTGCTGTCATATCATAAAGCTAACAAAATAAAATGCACAATTACCCATAGATCTCTCTGCAACATACAATGCAAATAACTTTAAAAAAGGCACGTTTCTATTCAAGATGAAAATCAGTGCTTAAGATTTCTTATGGCAAGAACTTTGTGTGATCAGCTATTGTTTTCTAAGTTAAAAGAACTAGAAATTTTCTGCAGCAGTAAAGAACTTTAGTAATAAACTGTTCAGTGCGTGTGTCACCACTGCACTCTGTTGGATAGACTCAGACCTACACCACTGTAAATCATGGGCCGTATACTGCTAACAGCTAAAAGTGCAGATGCTCCGTTGTCTCCAGTGATATGGCCTGCATTTTTGGGGCAGGATGTTCTGATCCAATAGTCACCATGACATTCCAAATGGCCATGGTGTGTGAAGTCCTAGGCTGCAACAGTTTAATGAATGACACAATGAAATGAACAGAGCCCAAATCCATTGAAAACTGCAGATGTTTGGCAACTGAAATAGGATTAGCCAACTTGGCTATAACTTCATAGCTAGCGCCCCTGCTATTGAGAAAGGTGTCAGGGGATTTTTAATGGCCAGGAGTGGTTAGGTCAGGCATGGGTTTTTAATAGCAATTATCACAACTCCAGCAACACAATGGCCTTATTACCATGCCGAGGCATTGGTCAGGCCTGATTCACATGGCCAACTCATCGGAACTACTTCAGCATCCTGGATTTCCCATGGCAGCCTCCCATTAGAGAAGTGAAAAGGCCCAAACAAGCCATGCTTAGCATAAGACTGAAGAGGGTGAGCTATACGGTATGGGAGAATCCATTCAAAATTGCTCTGTCTGAATATTTCTCTTAGGTCAATAAAAATCATTACCAAAACACTTCCATTTTCCATCAGTGACTTACAAGGTTTTGCATGAATGGATTTACAGCTGACAAAGTACAAATTCAAAAGCAAATGTTAGAAATCAGCAGAAGATCCTTTTAGTGAATTAACTGGGATGGAGGGGAAAGTATTTCCATTTGTTTCTGGCTTTTGAACTATGGGCAAATACCTGTGGTTCCCAAAGCAATATACTACTTGCTGACTTCGTACCGTTTCCATGGTAAAAATCCCTTCCAAAAATAAAAACAAAATATTCACTATTGGTATTCGCTGTATGGATTAAAAAGCAAGTCACTTAACCTCTGCCCCTCTAGCTGCAAATTGGGAGAGAATAGTAATGACAGCAAAGGACCAGACTGGAGCTAAATTCATGAAAGACTAGCCTTGGTTGGATGGCCCTATAGGAGAGTGAAATATTGTAATTAAAACACAACCAAGATGCTGCCCAAAAGGTTGTCTGAAATAAAGAGTTTCAAACACGCTTCATAAAAGGAGTAATTCTGTGACTTTGCATGGTGCTCCTCCAGTACCTTAAAAATTCTGGGCTGAGGCATAATGATATCTAGATAGCCAAACTATGGAGGTGGCTAAGTATGTCACACAAAACAATGATACAGTGAAAAGCTATGTCAACTGTTATTAAAACACATACTTACTGCATAGCACTTATCTGAACTGTTCTTGATATGCTGGACTTTTTGACTAATTCACTAGGGGCGGAATTTTCCAAATGTGACAGTCTCCTGAAAAATCCCACCTTTCGTTTCTAGGTAACTATGGCTCTTCTGAAAAATCAACCCCTAGAGAGCTTGTTTCAGTATGAACTTCTGGCATGGTCTGATTGCTTATATTCAGACCAAGAGTTTTCAAGTATAGGAGTCAGGAGCCCTATTTTCAGGTTTCTCTTTTTGAAAAGCTTGGCCTTTTTTTGCATTCAAGCCAGTTTGTTTCTAAGGTTAAAATCTGCTTTAAGAACATCACTAAATAATTATAACATTCAGCTCTGATGCACTGACATTATCAGTTAGACAGAAATCAAGAACATACACTTTGTTCAAAAACAAGGAATAGGTTACCAGAAAATAAAAATTGTGGTTGCGTAATGTCAGATGTTGCTACATGCTTTTCACTGACTTCTTTGAGTAACTTACTGCACAGGTTTCATCAATTGTATGTGCAACATCCTTAGTGCAAATTAAATTTAAAAAATATCTACAGTACAGTTTCTTTCACACCGACAGGCATTGCAATACTTGTTGTTACAGCTGAAATTAATCACTGCCAGTTATTAAACAAAACAAACAAAACACACTTCTATTGCATCTATTTTAGTTTAGCAAATTATAAAGAGCACATGAATATGAATCATAGTGATTACTGTACTTTACTTTTACATTGTGTTTGTAATACTATTTCCTCTTTCACAATTTTATCGCAATATTTTCAAAAACATCTTTATCACTTGACATGGTCCCAAGTGAACCTAGCTAAAGGAGCTCCAGATTCTTTTACAAGACTGATTTAGAGTGTAGCTTTTGTGAAAAGTCTCTCATGAGCAAGTCTCTTATGGGTAGCCATAGCCTTGGTTTTATATAATAACCTACATTTACTAGAGACAGACCATATATACAAACAAAAAATGTCATGAGCTAGTTATTCGAAGTAATAAGAATCACCACTATCATCAGAAAAAAGGAATGTAAACTTACGTATCTGTTTCATGTTTGAACTTCTGGGTTTATTTCCAATTTATCTGAGGACGGAAAAGCTCAGTGCAGGTTTGTAAGATTAAAGTATAATTACAAATGTAATTACAAAATATTTTTAGTGATGGTAAAATGGTCTAATCATGCACCATTGACATCAATGAGAATTATAACATCAACTTCAAAGGGAGGATTGGCAGGGACATAACGTGTAAAATGTTATATACGTATTTATTATTATAATGGTTGGATTAGATGTGATTTTGGTATGCTCTTGTCTTTAAGCCTGTGAAGTGTCTCATTGCTTTGCTGGATCCAGTTTTAAGTGAAATAAGATTATTTTCTCACTGTGTTCAGTTCTAATAACTCCATGGCTAGTGTTAACATAAGAAATTTTGTAACTGGAGAATTAATGGTTCAGCCTGACTTTTTTTTTTAATGTCACTATAATGGACAAAATATGGAATATTTTGTTTCACAAAATTTGAAAGTCTCATCACATACAGAGAAGTCACATTTGCAAATGACCATGGTTCAACAACTTAACAAGTGATTTTTGTTGGAGAAATTTGAAAATTTCTCCATCAAACAAGCACGGTCTCTGCCCATCTCTAGGAACCCTGGCTCTGGGACAGTCTGCCAGATACATGAACGGGCAGGTTCCACGGGAACCCTGCTTGGGTTCTGGTGGAATTTTGTCAAAATTAAATGGTCTTCACAAAGCGCTTAAGTTTCGATTCAGCAAATTCCAAAGGAAAATGGTTTCATTAGAACTTTTCCAACCAGCTCCAACAAACATTTGTATAGTAACTTATATCCAAAACCCTCAGTGTATAATATACAAACTATATAGAGGGGACTGTTACATTCCCCCACCTCTGGGATGGGAGACACCGGCAGCTGAACAGTGCACAAACACAAAGTGAAGAATCCAATTGAAGCAAGAATGCAAACTTCTGGAGAATGGACAAATCATGGGGAAACATCCTTACTTCTTTCTTAAAACATTAGAGGATAAACTGTCAAGACTTGATTTTATAACATCCAAAATAAGGTTTTCTTCCAGTTTCACTGAATATAATTATATGGCTAATTAAAGATTTGTAACAGACGCAGCTGAGGAAATACATTTTTTACTTCTTTTTAATGTTTAAAGACCGAGGATCACATTTGTGTATACAGTGTGTGTTCGTTCTTTGTAAGTAAGTCATTTTCAATCTCTTCTATTCAACATCAGTTTTCTCAGCATCAGGGAGACTTAAATGAAGTTCTACTGAGAGAGGCAACCAATTTTTTCTAAAGCTAAAGTGTAAAGTTTTAATGCTCCTCATTGAATGACTGTGTAGATCAGGGGTCAGCAACCTTTCAGACATGGTTTGCCAAGTCTTCATTTAGTCTCTCTAATTTAAGGTTTCACGTGCCAGTAACACACTAACATTTTTAGAAGGTCTCTTTCTATAAGTCTATAATATATAACTAAACTATTCTTGTATATAAAGTAAATAAGATTTTTAAAATGTTTAAGAAGCTTAATTTAAAATTAAATTAAAATGCAGAACCCCCTGGACCAGTAGCCAGGACTCAGGAAGCAAGAGTGCCACTGAAAATCTGAAAATCAGCTGGTGTGCCACCTTTGGTACATGTGCCATAAGTTGCCTACCCCTGGTGTAGACATAAGGGCTTGATTAACTTCCATGAAAATTGAAGGTGCGAGGCATCTCTTCAGATCAGCACCGGATGAAGAGATTCTGAAAGCTGAAGCTGTGATTAATACCTTCCCACTGCTTCTCCTTTATGGCTGTGGTTACCAAAGCCTCTTCTTATTATTAACAACTTGTATTATTGTAGTGCATAGGAGCCCAGTCCTGGACCCAGAACTCCATTGTGTTAGGTGCTGTACAAATACACAGTTAATTGCCTTTTAATGAGAAAGTCAAACAGATAGTACAAAAATGATGACCAGATACTATATCAAGAGATGAGCTATGAATACCTTAAAGCTACTAAAAGGGAAAATTGTACAGTTCTTTCAACAAAAAGTTAAAAGCAGCACAACCACAGAGAAGTCTGATGGAAAGCAGCTGTCCTGCCTGTGCCAGACAAAGAGATAAAAAGTGAAGATAGAAATCTAGGCAGCTTAAGGAAATGCTACAGAAAATTCCTGGAACATAAAGCCTAAAAATATAAAGCAGCCACTTCATTTTAAAAACATGAAGGGAAAACAGTGGAAAAAATAATTTTCCTGCAATTTGCTCTTTTTTTCTTATGCAAAACTCATTTGACTTAACAGGTATGGGTTTTTTAAAATAAAGTAATGATTATGCTTTCATGAGCATCCTAGCACCCCTGAGGGAGAGCCAGCATTTAAATCCTCAAAATAAGGTCTAAATGATACATATGTCTTCTGGTGCCCTATGCACCGGGATGAATTCTACCCTGCTAAATAGCATTATTTTGAATTAGTAAATGCATAGTAACTCTAGACTAGGGTTTCTATAAATGAAATTTACACTCAAAGTCAAAGAAACGCAACCCCACAACTTTAAACCAACTTTGTGACTTTTATTGATGGGCGACAACTTTATACTCCTAGATATCACTAAACTGTGTACAATTAGGAACTCAACATTATAGGAGAGCAGACAGCAAAATTAAACAAAGCAGACTTAAAGAAATATCAATCTTCATTATTTTGCCCATTTTTTAAAATCTTGTGTACACAGAAGCATAAATGCAGTTTGAAATCTCTTAATAGCAATAAAGTTACAATCACCCATCTATATAGACTAACATTTTAACTCCAAATATTTGATCTGCAATGTGTACTTAAGCAGTTTCTCATCGCTCAATTATTAAAATGTGATTTTTTTCCTATTAGGAACCAGCAACTCTGCAGTTTGTACATTGTTTTGAAGCACATGGAACCATTGTCTCCTGATACACATTGGGTCATGTTTTACCATTTATCAAAAACTACTGGGGGAGCAGAGAGGGTTTTTTTGTTTTTTTTTTTGCTTTTTTTTGCTTAGTTTTTTTTATTTAAGTAAAGATAAAACTTATTTTCACAGAAATCTACAAGTTTTGTTGCTGGTGCAGGGTTTTCTTCTACCATGTAATTAGAAAGTGGGAATCAAATGCAAACCCCCTTTATCATCTTAGGATTCAGCATTAACTCAGAAATATTTTATCGTTTTGTGATTTGAGAGACTCAGTCTTTCAACCAAATGACTTCATTCTGGAAAGTCAAAAGTCAACACACAAACTATGCTGTGCACAACACCCAAGGTAGTTTCCTTTTTCACTCTATCCCATAGTTGCGAGGGGAAAAAGGATTCACTCAAAAGAGCATTTAAAGGAGGAAAAAAATTAGTGATAGTTGGCGTTCTACAAAGCAGGTATCTTGCACACACAGCATAAAGAGGGAAGTTTCACAGCAGGTCAACTCGGCGATAGTACAGGAGGTAGGCTGTGCGTTCAGCAGACGGCTTCACCACCTGGTACTGATTTATCACTTTGACTACCTGGTCATCAATGCGTAGCCAGCCATTAAGACCAATTTGGAAGACGTCTGTAGTGTAATGACCACCAGTTGCACTGTTTCCATGATGATAGACAACTACAAAGAGAGAAGTTAACGTTTATACTTCCACTGGAAACAAAACAGGAATACAAATTTACTAAGATGTTCCTCTGTTTAAATTCGTAATTCAAACAAAATTTTCCACTCACATGAAGTTTGAGAACATATTTTGAAAGAGTAACTACATGTTGAGTGGCGTGTTTAAATGTATTGAAGTTACACTTGTACAGTGCTCGCCACTAAAATCTTAAGAAATGCCTTTGCAAATACTTAAAAGTTATACCAGCATAATATATTTGATAGCAAATACTGTCTTAATTTTATCTACTTACAAAGGAAAAAACTTATTGTGATGCTAGTGATTTTTCACTGGCAGCACAAAAACTCAGGATTCTAAAGAAGTGAAAAATAATACCCTTAAGATCAAGTGTCCCAAATTTCTAAGATAGATATTTTTAATTTACTACATGGTCTGCAAAGTAAATCCTTCCCTGAAAGCCATCTTCCTGCAACAATTCAAGATAGCTTCAGAAAATTGGTTTAGTTCTGACAGACTTAGTAAATAGCTGAGAACATACAGAACTGCTTGAAATTTCCAACACATCCAGTTTCTTGCTGTTTGTCATTTCAAGTCAAAAACGATCTTAAGTTAACTACTCACAGATCAAAGTAGGTATTATACAATATTTAGTATCAGACTTCTCTGTGACTTAAACCAGAAGCCAGAATCAACCTTCAATCATATCTAATCATAAAACCTCACGTCTTCATATATGAGAGGACATTATGAAACTTAACAATATCAGAACTCTCTGTTCAAAAGTCTCTGTTACAAACAAAATACTCCCCATCTAACCCATTTCATTTTGCTTAAAGTCTGGTTCCACCCTACAAAACTGATTCCATAAAAGAGTCATTGTATACTAAGCACTTGAATGTGCTTAGTTTACCAGTTAGTTTTGTGAGTGTCAATCCTGCAATCTCAACATGGAACCAAATTGGATTTTTTACTTTGAGAATGTCACCATCTGTAATATGTTGTTCAGCAAAATTAGGTCCATTTGATCTTGTGCAAACTACATCTCAACTTCAAATTGTGCTGTCAACTATACCTGGGGATTTTTACTGCCTTCACTGGGGTTGCACATGTGTAACTGTTTAGAATTATATTGGCATATAATTTTGGTAACAATGCACAAGCAGGAATAGAATATAGCTCATTCCATTAGCTATATTTGTCTCTGCAATGCTAAGAGGAGTAAACAGCAGTAAAAACAAGTAGCGGTAGAAAAGTATCATTTTCACAGTCTACCTTTCAGAGTTGAACCACACTTTAAACTTACTCTGATTTTGTTTATGCTTCTATGAAGATAAATACATATTAGGAGTACTTTAAGTAGACAGGCATGATTTATGGTATACGGTATACACATTTTAAATTACTGATATCTTTCAAGAGTTCTTTAAGACAGAAACTACCCTATAAGATTTTCTAGGTTGCAGTTTGTATTTTATCTTACTGCAGAAGAATATTTAGGCAAACTTCTTCTTATGTTTCCAATTAGAAATCTTTTTAATTCTAAACCCCCCCTCTTTTTAATTATTAAAATTCTGTACAAGTAGTGCATGCAGTGTGTGTAAAGTTCTGGATTAACAACAATGGACTGGAGACTGAAATGGTGTGTGTGTGTGTGTCTACAGAACAGTCACAAAAGATGAGGTAGTGGCAATGCAAATTTCCTCATACTGTTTTATCTACGCTCTCCAACCCTGTCTTGGAAAGTTCACCCCAGAGGTAAGAATTGTTCAACTAAAGTAACTGCTGCCCTCTGCTGAAATTGCCAGTTTTGATGGTATCTTCTGTAACCTGGTTATACCACCTAAACAGAACTGGATCCAAACTACCTCAGCACACAAGCCCACAAGGGCTGGAACTAAATGGTGACCCAGAAGTGAAAAACTCTAGTCCCCTGAACTTTTTCTTCTGATGCTAATACAAATAAGCAGGTGCAAATCTGAGTAATCTATGTATAGTTTTTTAAAACTGTAGAGATTAATCTTTTATTATTAAAATGCTTCTGAATATTTACACCAGTTTCCACTCTTTAATACCAACAACAGTCTTTCATCTGATATTTTTCAATATATTCCTACCATAAAAACGTCACACTGTAACAGCCAACTTAGTGGCACCTCTACAGTTCTACAATATGCTATTCCTTCATTGCCAGAAGTACTCATCTCAAAAGTGTTTAGAATGATGCAGTGAACCAACATCAAAGTGGCAATTTTAAAAGACTTTTGAAAGGTTACCCTACAAATCAGTGGTATGTGTCAAATATAAATTAACAGTGTAGATGTTCTTCTGGCTATGCAAGATGTATTTACCATTCAAGTTGCATGTCACCAACACCAATTTGTCATCAACAATAGTTATGCTATACAATTTGTGTTTTATGAATACTACTCACAAAAGAGATGATACTTAAAATGTAACCGCGTTGAGAAAAAATGAATATTGATGTACACCACTTGAGACAAAGCAGACCTATATGAATCTTAATAGAAACTATGCTGTCTGCATTCTTTCACTGAAAAGCAAGTATCTGTATACCCTGTGCAGGATGGTTCTGGTACAGAACATATATCCTATGTTACTTAGGCAGAAGCTGAAACAATGTGACAGTAATCGCATAATAGGAATATTCAGTACTTATGTATCACTTTATACTAGAACTTACTACCACTGCAAGTTACATCACTTTAATTTAAGTAAACATTTTATTATTCTAGTTAGCAGTGACTACAACATTTCCACAACCAGAATTCCCATATGTAATGCAATATTTTGGGAAAGAGTGACATAAATGGCTAAATACCTGCAAAGAGACGGTAAGTTCTTTGGCCTTTAAAAATCTTGCTTTTCACACCTGGAGACAGTAGCTCTGAAAAAGCAAAAGCAACACTTTTAACAAGCTACAGACTTGTGTGTTAACAGATGGCAGGTGGACATTTATTTCCAAGTAAGAATCAAACAGTTCTTCATCCGAAGCTTCCTACATCAAAGAACCAGCTAAAACTTCAGCACGCTGACACTGTAGACACCGGAATCTTTTTTGTAGTGGGAGACGAGGGTCAACTTCTAGTTTCTTACTGCCAGAGCACCGGCCTTTGCATATGGGGTTTCAAAAAAGAGTAACATTTAAAGCTATCCGGGGAAAGGGGGGGGAGGAGGGAATGGCTACGACACTAGTTATCTCCCCTGCCATGCCTCCTGTTGGAGGACTGGAGGGACAGCCTGTAAATTCCAGAGACGATAAAGAATATAGCAGTTGCCTGTCTTGCTTGACCAAAGCAACCTATAACACACGCTTTACAGATTTCAACCCCCCTGTATGTCCTAAAAACAAACCCCAAGATCAAATCGTACTATCTGATAAAGTAAATATATCATTTATAATGTATCGCTACATAATTAGCCTTGCAATTTCCAGGTAGCTTGGAACATATTGCAGACAGCATAAAAATACTGGCCAATCTGAACTACTGGTTGACTGAACAGTCAAAGTCAGAATAAGATTCAGTGCAACAAGGTATACATTATTTTGCTGTTTTTATATAAAACACTTTGTAAAATGAATGGATCTTAAAATTTAAAAACTGAAGAAACTTTATAATGTGTGAACACTTGAAATCTGACCTACCTATTTGATTGCTTTGATGGTTTTAGTTTGATTTTAATTTTGTCTTAAAAAAAACGTTTCTCATTTCTCCTCTCCAGCCCAATCAATGATTTTTATTATGGTGCTTTTACCACCTCTTTGGATGGATTCCCAGCTGAAGTATTTGTATTCATTATTTATACTTTATCCAGGGTACTCCAATCAGTTGAAGAAGAGCATTGTATTAACACATGGTACACAGTCATCCCTGAACAGCTTAGTCTTAGGTTCCAGTTCTGCAAGTTTCACTCAGCTGGACATTGGACCTGCATGAGCCCCCACTGAGGTCAATGGAGCCTGATACATGTTCCAGGGTTTGTCTACATGGAGTTTGTTGAAAGATTGGGGTCTAAATTAAGACAGTTCAGGCAGCAAGTGCTGTAAAAAAAAAAGCCTGAACACATCAGCTCGAAGCATCACTGGATTGGATACCCCTAATCCACAGCTCGCACAGACACAAAATAAGGCTCACAAGAAAATACAGATTTAGATTGTGAGAGTTTTTGCATGTATTACACCGCAACAGAAAATAATCAAGCCTATCCCATACTGAGCTTGCAAAAATTCACTATTACCTTTTGGAAATCATAAAAAATTCTCTTTTCCTCAAAACAAAAAGAAAAAAGTTTTATTTAAGAGCTTCACCTTTACTAATTTCCAGGTCAACGGGATACTCTATATTCTTGATAAGTTTCTGGCATCCACCAGTTTTCTCATATACAAATCTTTTGAGGTGTAACACAAGAACAGGAGGGAGCTCTTCTAGGGTCACCCTTCGACTGATCTCCACCTAATACAGAGAACACAAAAAATGCATTAAAATTACATCAGTTTTAAGATCAGTACATCTTGAAGTTAATCCCTTTGAAAACAAACAGCAAGGAAACAGGCCTAATGTGTGTAGAACACAAATTTTATCTAAAGTATGCTACTTGAAAGTGTCTGTATTCTGTTAGTTTTATGACAAATATCCCATTTTTTGTGCACTTTAAGCCTCTAAAGTGCATTGGATTTTCCACTGAAGTGTTGTCTTCAAGGAAAAAGTTTTACAATTTAATATAATGTCCTACGTGGTTCTTTCAATGGGGATTATTTAATCTAACTATATATTATGAAACAGAAAAGAAGTCTGGTGGAAATGATGGAGGTCAACATTAGGATTTAGAAATACATTTTTCCATGAACTAGTTTTGTTCTTCGTGTAGTCTATTTGTCTGGCTTTGCAGGATTACTTAATACACTGTGAAGTGCTGGAAATATTGGTACCAATTCAAGTACTCATCATACACAGATCAGTTGCGTATTATGTCACGGCACTATATGTAGATAAGCACATAAGGATCACGACTGATGGATGAAACCGGAGTCACTGAACTATTAAAAGTTCGGGACTGATTAACATAAAACAGGAACGAAAAAAGCCATTGAAAATGCTGGTGCCTCCTTTATGCTACAAGACTCTTACCTGCAAAGTACACATCACTGACAAACAAGTTATGAACAGTCGGAATTTACAGATGGCAGACTAAGTGCCATCATGAACACATGTGTATGTATTACTGTATTAGGACAATATAAACACTTGGAAGCTCTGCAACACCCTAAACCAGTGGTTCTCAACCTATTTACCATTTTGGGCTGCATATGTGGCCCACAATAGGTTATGTAGGCCACATCCAATACTATCTGTATGGCTCTGAAGATGTAACATGGGCCGTGGCTCTGTGCTGGTTCAGGGTCATGAGACCTATAAATATCTACTTCAAAAGCAGGACTGTTATAAATATCTACTTCAAAAGCAGGAAATATTCTCAACCAACCAGCATTTTGAAGCACGTCTGTCTTATTAGGAGTGTCTGGCAACACCCAGGTCATCTGAGCATCTGTGCTTTAAAATTAGTGAAAAATTGTTTTCCTTAGGAAAGTACATGTTGCCACTTCTCAAATAGAGTGAATTTAATTTATATGCCTCTCCCTGCCCACCCTCAAAATCCCAAACCAACTATTACACTGATTTACTATCAATGATTTCATTTAACAGGGTTAATGTGTCATCTTGTTTGAGTGACCTTGACCGTACATGTTAAATATGTAGTACACCTGTGGTATACCTTGCAAGGTTAGCATCTCCTTAACATGAGGATTAATGTTCAAGCAACTAGTGAAAAACCAACAACTGTATGAAAACCCCTTAAAATTCAATGTTTGACTATAAAAAGGTCCAGCAGACAAGACCAGAACACACCTCTTGTTTGGTTTTTGTGGTGTAACCCTGGACAGACTCTCTTGCCACCAAGCTTTCCAAAGCATCCTGGACTGTGCGTATCTTCTCAGACTGGATATCCAGTTGTAGAGTGAAAAATGGCTGCAGAGTGGCAGACTCCTTAGAACTCTGCTGGTAAACCACAGATCTACAGAAATAGGAAACAAAGTTGAATATTAGATTTACAGTAGAACCTCAAAGATACAAACAACAGAGTTATGTACTAACTGGTCAACCAGACATCATGTGAAACCTGAAATAACCAATCAGGCAGCAGCAGAGACCAAAAGGAAAACAAACAAATAAAAATAAAAAAAGAAATATAGTACGGTACCTACATTGCATTTTAAAAGAAGGCACATCTGAGCCTCCTGTCTGTCCCCACCGCCCACACCTTCCACTTACAGCAAGATGCTGGAGCTGCCAGCCCAAGGTAGCCAGAGCCAGCAGAGCAGAAGCAGCGCTGGGGGCTGCGCCACTCTCATCCCCAGCATCCACTGGGATAGGGACATGCTGTTTACACACACACATACCCCGGGGAGTGCGACAAGCCTGCAAACTCATGCTAGCACTGAGTAGGGAGCTCAGCTACTGCTGAAGCCTAGCCTGGAGTGTCAGGTGCTAGGTCTGGAGCCCGAACTGCGCTTTGTTCAGAGTTATCGACCACTTCCATTCCTGGGATGCCCATAATGCTGACGTTCTACTATATAGTCATCCTTCAAAATTTAACACTGGAGAAGCTACTAGTCAGGGTGTCTAAAAATTGATTTTTGGGGGGAAAATATATTTTTTTTAATTTAATTCAAGATTTTTTAAAAATTTATTTAAATCATATTAAGTTTTTCTTTTTATAATCAATCCACCCACTGCTAGAAAGACGACACTGAAATGCACCTATGAATCCACCCACATGTTCTTTACCTTGCACCTTAGTCCATCCCATGCTTTGCTGCACATTGAGCTACCAAAATCTACACAAGTATCAAGGTTAAGCATCAATCTCAGCAACCTGATTTCACTTTAATGCAATTTCAAGTACAATGATTTTGTTAAATACAGTGACTCTCAATTATTCAGGATGATAGGGAAAAAATTAATCCCGGTTAATAAAATCCCAGATAATCGCCATCCATAGGAAATATGGGGGGAGGAGGGAGTTTGGTTCACCAGCCACCCTGTGCCGGGGGGAGGAGGTGTTGGTTCACTGGCTGCCCTGCGCCCTGGTGGATTTTTTGTTGTTGTTGTTGTTGCGTGCTTGGGGCGGCAAAAAAGCCAGAGCCGGCCCTGCGAGTTACCCATTTTTTTATTTTTTTTTTGACATCCTGGTTAATCCACATCCTGGTTTACCCGATCCTGGACAATCAAGAGTCTATTGTATGCGTTAACATGTATAATTGGTTAGTATATTTAAATCAGTGTATTTATGCATGGTTTATTTGGCAAGACATCATCACACACTTGAAGGAGCATATGATCACTCCGTTTGTTTTCATTTTTCTTTTTTAAGAACTTCAGTTGAGGTTATTTTTCATGCAAGTTTGGCATACACATAAGTAAGAGGCCTGACAAAAATGTTGCCCACAAGATGCACTGACTTTTCTCTCAGATGCTCTGTGATGTAAAAAATTAGGTATGTGCTTGAACAAGTTATCAATGTAAAAGCACTGTCAATGCACAAAATCAGAAGCCCAGTGAGAATGTGGACCTACAAGTTTATGTTTAAGTGTTTATAACCATCTACTTTTTCTTCACAAAAAATTATTTATCGAAATAATGCTTAAGTAGGAATGCAACAACTCAGTTAAATGTAGATGAGAGGCTAAAATCTCTCTAAGCAGAATGGTGCCAATTCAACCATGTTTTCTTAGCTGTATTATCCATTTGATTTTTCTATTTCTGATGCTTTTATTTGGTGGACTACTACCGGCAATTCTGTCTTTAAACCCTCCCTATTTTCACCCTCAGCCTTAGTGGAGGAAGCTTTCCAACATCTCAAGATGGTATACTGTTTCTGCGGTCTACTGTGTGACCTAGTTTGTAGCCTGAATGAGATGGGTGGGGTGAAAAGTAGACAACACATGTGGAAATGGACTTTGTGGTTCTGCTGCTCAATGCAAATTGATTTTCTTTTTCAGTAATCCCTCAAATTTCTTCTTTCTGTGGATTTCAATAGGGGACATCGTGTTCCCCCAAATACCCTTAATTTCATTTTAACTAATTTATGAAACAATCATACCGAGGTCTAAACTGCACTGGCTATGACGAATACACACTTCCAAATATTATGGAATTTAGGGGTATTTGACAAAGGATATTGGCACATGCCATCGACAGGGAAATTTTCCAGTAAGTACACACATCTGTCTGCCAATCCTATGGAAAACGTCTTTTTATTTGCCAGCTGTCTGACTCAAATCTCTGAAGAATCATTTCAGTGTTTTGCATATGGAAGGAACCAACCAGCATTATTCATACTTCTAGACTGTATACCTGGCAACACAAGAAGTGCAAAACTAGCAATTAAATGTCTGCCCTCCAGTCTAAAAATAACTCTTCACACTAACATTTGTTGCTTTAGACTATGTTTCCTTTAAATATTTAAATATTCCTTTAAATATATCTGCCTTTATATTCTAAACTATTTATTTTTAAATAACGCTTTTTATATGAGTTTTTTCATATCCCCCTTTCGCCTTCCTGTACTCATATCTGGGCCTCTGCTCCACATCACTGCAAGCTGTTGCAGGAATTAATAAGTGAATTAAACAAAGATATCTTTGGGTGTGACTTTCCTTTTTTTTTTTTTTTTAATATAAAACCACAGCATAAAGCTAGGGCCACATTAGAGAGCTTACAGCTACGTCAATGTAACACTGCTAGTGTAGACACTAAGCCAATGGGAGAAAGCTCTCCTACTGGCTTTATTACTCCAGGCCTCATGAGCAGCAGTAGCTATGTGAGCAGGAGAAGTTCTCCCACAGACATAGCACTATCCACACCAGCGCTTACCTTGGTGTAAGTTATGTCACTGAGGAGGGTGGTTTATTCACAGCCGAGTGACATAACTTATGGTGACTTAAGCTGTAGCGCAGAAATAGCTTTAGTCTTTCTATCTTCTGGGAAGCAGTGTTGTCTAAAAAACTGACAGTGTTCCCTCTAATTTTTCCCCATGCATGTGTGGAATGAATTTTGTTATGTGCACCAATATGGCGGTGATATGAAACACATCACCTCCATATTGGTGCACATAACAAAATTCATGTGGTGGGGCCGAGAGGTTCAGAGTGTGGACGAGAGCTCAGGGTTTGGGCAGGGGAGGGGGAGGACTGAGGACTCCAGCTGGGGATGTGGGTTCTGAGGAGGGGCTGAGGATGAGGGGTTTGAAGTGTAGGCTGCCCCAGGCTATGGCAAGGAAAGAGGATTCTCCCACAGCTCTCTCCCCCGATGGCAGCACCTGGCCTAGGGGGGAGAGGCACCTCTCCCAACCGGGTTGGGCTGGGGTATAGGTATCTCTCCCCTGGCCACGGCAGGTCGAGGCTGGGGCTGGGTTGGAGTCGCAGGAGAGGTGCCTCTTCCCCAGCCACGGCAGGTCCAAGCTAGGGCTGGCTTAGGGTCAGGGCACCTCTCCCCACATCCTAGGACTGGGCTGGGGTCAGGGCACCTCTCTCCCCAAGTCTAGGGCCGGGCTGGGGTCAGGGCACCTCTCTCCCCAAGTCTAGGGCTGGGCTGGGGCACTTCTCCCCAGGCCGTGGCAAGTCTGCAGCTGGGTTGGAGAGGGGCACCTCTCCCCTTGGCTGCAGCAAGTTTGGGGGAGAGGCATCTCTCCTGCCACAGCTCTGAGCACCTGCACAGCACTTAATAAGCTGCTGCACACCCGTAGACGGAACTTAGCTAACAGTCATGTCTTTTGAGTTCTAGTCCCATTTTTCTCCACTCACTGGCTTTGTGAACTACACAAGACACTCATTATGTCCCAGTCAATCCACATATAAAAAAGGCTAGCACTTCAAAAGACGGTTCTAAACCTGAACTATTTAATTACTGTAAGGTCCTGTAGATCCTTGCATGAAAGCAACTACATATATGCAACATATATGTATTTTTCAACTTATTATTCATAAAAAATTGTTATAGATATCTGTTCTTCACGCTAATCTTTGCTCAGTAAAACATAAGAAAATGCACCTATTATGTGAAACAGATCACAAACTGATTTTTGGGAACTAACCTACACGATGACATGAAATCTTCTGAACCCTCTTTTCTGAAAGACTGTTTCATGATTAGGATGTTAAGCTCCCCTGGCCTTTCTGGAATAATCATATTTCCTTTTTTAAGCACCAAAAACTGGTCATGGAATAATGGTGCAGTCTCCAGTGGCTGTCTATCTTCTCAGTTGCAAAGCAATGGAAAAAATTACAGGTGAAGGCAATGCAGCCATGCCTCCACACAGCTGCAAAACAAGTATAATTGATTGTATTAAAAATAGTCTAATAAAAGGTACCATACCTTATGTGACCACCAAAAATATCAGTAATAGGAGTCTGAACAAAGTCAGCCTGTCGAGTAACTGATGATTTGTTGCGGGGGCCTACTTGTTCCCATTCATCCTCACTACCTTCTCTTTGTTCATCCTGATCCTCCTCTTCATTTACAGAGTGCGTCTCAGGACCATTGGAAACACAGATTTCTTAAGGAAAAGAAGAAAAGTGTGTAGGTATTAATTTATACAAATAAAATAATCCCCAATTTTTCCTTAAAGGGAGAGAGAGCTGGAAAACAATAGAATTATCTTTACTGATTAGTACTAGGTCCCTTACATGTCTGGAGTTGTGAAGAGAGGTATAGCTTTAAAAACACATATATAACCAACCTAACTAGGGAGGCATCTCATTGGTTCAGTAGCTTTCATTATAACACATACATCTTTGCCCCCCCCCCCAAAAAAAGCTCTCCAGAATTAAATTTGGCATGTATGGTTCCATTCTATCTATTTACTGATTTTCACAATGAAAAACTGTTCAAAATAAAAGCTATAGATTTCTGTCTTTTGTGTAAGCTCCCTCTGGAGCTATGTCATAACTGCCATCTTTCCCACATGTTCAAACCGCTCTCCTGGGTTAATTCATCCTCCATTCTTTCACCCATCCAAAAAAGAAAAACCATTACAGGTAAGTATCTGAAAATGAATTCAGCTTGCTACAAATGAGCTTACTTTCATTGTGTGGAGAAAGAAGTTTTTTTAGGGTCAGCATTTCCTCGTGTAGCCCATTGAGGATAAATCCCAGGTATTCTTCAGCATCTTCTTGCCTGCCCTGAATAAAAGATTAATTTTTAAAATTATTATACTGCGGTATGGTAGCTACAATTTTAAGCAGATTCAAGACATTGTCCCCTTAATTTTCAGATACTTTAGTGAAACTGCGACGTATTTTGTATCAGACAGCATTATTAGTTATGACAGAACTCAGAGCCTAGGAGGGGAAAACTGAGTAACTGTGAAATATAGTTTTTTTCAGAAACATGCATAGGACTGATTTTATGGCTTTTATTTTGTTAAGAAAAATAATATCAATATTATTATATTAATATAAAATAATATATAAAATTATATATTAATATAATATACAACAATAAATTATATATTAATATATAATATATAATAAAAATTAATATTAAACAAAATAATATTCTGTTAAGAAAAATAATAAGAATGTTGGCTGCTTTGAAATTGTTTACTTTCTATACACTGTTAGATACATGCACTTCAAAGAATTTTAAACAGCACCTTTTCTGATAGGCTTGACTTGATAACCGTCAGGAGCCTATAGATGTATGTTGGTTCAAAGGCAGCTCCAGGCCGGATGTCTCTTGCAATTTTATCACCTAAAGCTGCAAGGCAAACAGAAGTAACAGAATATCAAAATAAGCAATATTTGAGAAAGCGTAAAGTGGAAAGATTAAGAGAAAAGCTAGACTCACTGCTTCACCAAGTAGCTGTATGACCAAGCAGCTGAAATAAACCATACTAAAATGACATGTTATGAACTGTTTGACCAAAGGAAGACTCTGTCTGTATTGAGATTTAATTTATGTTTTCCAGAAAAATTATTAGTGTATTAATGACTCCCAAGTTTAATGTCAAAAAATGTTTCAAAAACTCCTATTTTCCTGCTTTGTAAGAACATTTATCACTCTAGCACAAATGTATTAATTTTACTCCACAAAACCTGCCCAAACAAAAAGAACACTTTCATCCTCTAACTTATCAAATGGTGTGCGGTATTTATTTTTTAAAACAGACATGTTTTAGTATAGCATTGTATTAGCTACTGTCAGCATTAACAAAGTATCACCTGCAATCTCTCACTATTTCATCCAGTTAGGGCATTTTATCTAGCAGTGTTAAGAACTGAACCACACCCATCTTTTTTCTGTTTTATACCTGTGCACAGACTTCACAGATCTTAAGTGGCTTTTGGAATCCAGAATTGATTTTTAAATAGTTTTTGACCAACTAAGAGTCTCTTAAATCAAGATTAGACTCTCTATGATATGGCCTTTTCTTCTGCAACTTTCCTCAAGAATCATGTCTATTTGAATCAGTAGATGGTCCAGAAAAAGTAACACTAAGTCAGTATTTTAAAAAGATGTTAGTCTCTGACACTTTAACAAATGGAAATGACCAGAACATATGAAAAAAAATGAACAAATTTACAATTCTGAAATTTGGTCTTTTTTCCCGTGTGTACTCTGTGTTCAGAGGAAAACTATTCTTAAGTATCTTGGTTTATGTTCCTATTACTAATGGGTCACTTATTACATTATCTATCAGCTAGGGAAAAACCCATTTATTTATATAGCATGTGGATAGTTGCGTAGTCAAGCGATGGCATCTTTACTGGTGTGAGGCAGTTCTTCTAGGTCATCACTGAATCTAGTCAGCAAGCATTCATCGACAGTGTGCCTCATCTGTGTTACACCGCTGCTGCACAAAAGGCTGTCACAAAGGCCCCAGGGATACTGGTTGGCTGCACAGAGACCTTGCCCAGTCCAGAACCTGTTCAACAGGGACTACTGGCGATGGGGCAGGTCAAGACTAGGTGGTCAAATTGTGGGGTTGGGAAAAACTCATAAAAAGTTATTGATGTTGAATGTTCAACCTAATGAAAACATCTGGCCTCAGAAACTATGCTGACAGATTACCATGTGTAGTTAAAATGACCCCAAAAATTAATCACATAAGATAGATAGATTTGTTTCACTGAGGCAAAAACTAAAAGACAAACCAAAGAAATATATCACCTGTTTGGAAATCATTGGAACTAATGACTTGTTTCCATGGTGTTTCTTTGTAGTATGAAACACTACCATTAATTATGTAACTCAGAATAGTATAACAAATGCACATAAATTCCTCAGGTAAAACTACAGGTTTTTGTAAATGCATCATACAATGGATTAGTTTGAGATAAAATGAAACTCATAAGGCAGCTTAATTATATAGAAAAATGCTTTTTCCTTCCTTATGTATGAAATGGCCCAATTTCAAGTATGGCACAAGTCATATTTGGAAAATGAAGTATACTGCAGTAGTGCTTATGAACTCCAATTCCACTATATCAGGCACTACCCAAAACACACAATAAGGAGAAGGTCCTGCCCTCAAAAAGTTTATATGATTTGATGTTTAGCAATCTATTTTGAAGACTCTTTTTCCGCACTCACCTTGTTTTGCTTTAGGAGGTACTGGCATATTAGTAAACTCGTTCATTAGACGAACACTGAAATAGAAAGGAAATAACAACTGGGCATCATCGCCATGTTAACTAAGTATTATTGATCTATACAGGATAGATTTCTATTTAAATCAGTCAAAGTATTAGATCAAAGCAGGCCCTGGCAGGCCAAAATCAATCTAAGAACATTCTATAATAAAGTGAGTAATATTAGGTTCAAATATGTGAAAATTAACATGGTCACTGGTAGTCTGCTAAGGTAAAAATGGCTAACTTAGGTCTTGGAGCTTTATTACAATTAACTGTTGCAGATTCACTACACTTTGATATATCTAAAGTAATATTCCTGAACAAAGATTCAAGAAATATTCTCCTCCCTTCACTGTCTACCACAATTAAAAGCAGAAGCTGACTACAAAAGCAAAGAGTCATTAAACAAACCGAAACCTGTAGCCTACTGAAATTAATTGTATATCAATTTTCATCAACTGCAATACGACACCGATTTGTTAGACCTCTGGCGTTCAGCAGCTTAAAACTGTGACATTAAATACTAAGATTTTCCAACAAATTACTTACAAACTGTCTATCATTGGTGTTGAGGTGCATGGCCGCTGTGATTTTGAATACACTGGAATTGACTTCATTAGGTGATACATCGGAGGGCAAGCAACCAAAGCCTGCAGTGTCTGTCCATTATATTAAGGAGCTATTCAGAAAATACAGTCTAGATATACATTAAATACCAATGACAAACTTTGCACGGAAGAAGAAAAATCCTGTGTGTGTATACAAAGGACCAACACAATAATCACAATTAAATTAATGAAAGTATTTTCCTCATCTTATTAAAAGATAATGTTCCTGCTTTCAATTCGCAAGTGTCACTTGAAAATAAATCTAAAATATAGCATGATATAGTTTTATTCTGGTCACATATTTTAACTAGGGCTGTCAAGCGATTAAAAAAATTAATTTTGCTTAATCACATTATGGTGGAATGCTAAGGCATGTGTGATACTCAGAGTGTATAATACTAAGTCCTGTTTGCTCTTGTGAGGTTTGGGGAAGAATGAAGGAAGATGGATTGATTCGGTCAGGAGGAAAGAGGAAGGCACTTTAGGTAGAAATTTTGGGTGGTCTTAGAGAGACCTTGTCTTTAAAGAAGATAGCATTAGATGGGTGTGCCACGAGGGCTCCTAACTCTCTCACTCGTTGGTAGACATAATAGTGAATAAGAATGCAACTTCATCGACAGATGCGTTAGAGAACATGTTGCTAACAGTTCAAATGGGGTTCTGATAAAGCAACATAATACTAAGTTCAAGACCCAAGGTAGGATAGATACTCATATTTCAGGGTAGACGTTTCAAATGCCTCTAAGAAATCGTTTGGTGATAGGATGGGCAAATATTGACACTCTGTCTACCTTGTGGTGAAAAGCTGTAATAGCGGGGAGGTGTACTCTAAATGATCTAAGAGCAGAAGTCGAAGTTTTTAATTCTGGCATGTTTTCTAAAATCCATAGTAAAGTGATGTAACAGGTCAGACTTGTTTGTTTTGGCACCAGATGGCAAATCTCTTTCATTTATGCTGGTAAGTATTTTGTGTGGCTGTTCTCCTACTGTTTACCAATATGTCTTTCCAAGCAGGTTCGTTCGTCGTGCTGGAACTATGTAGGAGCCACGCTCTTAGAAAAAGTCTCTCCAGGTTTGGGTGGTAGACCTCTCCGGCATTCTGTGAGAGAAGATTCAGCAAGAGTGGAAGAGTGCATGATGCACATACCATTATCCTCAACAGGTACAAGTACCAGGTTTGTCTGGGCCACGTGGAGGCTATCAAGATGACTTCAGCCTTGTCAACTCTTATTTTGTGTATTATCCTCAATAGCAAGGGGCCAGCAGAAATGCGTCCTATCTGAGAAAAGCACCACTCAACAGGCCCCACCCTGATCTTGAGCAGAATTCCTGGCATTCTGGGAGATCACAAAGAGGTCTATGGATGGGTGACTCCAGTGTCTGAGTGTGCTCTGTAAGGCTGTATTGTTTAGTTCCCACTCGTGGCCCTGGGAGAATTCCCTGCTCAACGTATCCGCTTTGGTATTTTGACATTTTGGGAGGTACGAGGCTGAGATGCTGACATTGTGCCAGATACACCAATTCCATGGCTTCGGTGCATAGTGTGACCCTGCCCTTCCTTGCCGGTTTATATAAAATATGCAGACAATATTGTCCATCATTAACCACATAGTCTCGTTCCTGATCAATGGCAGAATATGCAAGTACGAATTGTGAAGTGCTAGCAGTTCCAGGAGATTTATGTGTAACAGTGACTCTGCAGGAAGCCACCTGTCCTGAACTGTATGATGTTATAGGCAAGCCACCCAACCTATCAAGGAGATGTTGGTTGTAAGGTGGAGTCTGGGTGAAAAAAAACTTCCACACACACATTATTGGGTTGCGTTCCCCAGTGTAGCGAGTCTAACTGTGAATGATATTATGACGCATCTGTTTAGACTGTGTCTGTGTGGTATGTAGACAGTTCTTAGCCAGCCCAGGCTGTGGAACACACAGCTGTATTGCTGCATCTAAACTGGGTTCTGGAAAGGAGTTGGCTCTCTGAAATTATAGACTTAAATTAGTCTTTCTTGTTCTCCACTGTGATGTAAATAAATTCAGCAAGTTTGGAATAATTTCTGTGGCTATATTTTGCCATTAAGGAAGCATAACTGGCAATCCAGAACTGATGACTGGCGTATGAATAGGCCCTCCAGCCAAAAAGAACCAAACATTTCCACTCTTTATCGTATGAAGTGAATTTGGGTTATTGTTGTCTGTCTCACTGGTTGATAGCATCAACCACTACTGAACTTGGTATGGGGTGAGAAAACAAGAAGTCTAGTCCCGTATGGGAATGTAGTACTTCTGATCTGGTGACTTGCAAGTGAGGAGTATCATAGCCAGGATTTACCATATGTTTTTGGCTGGCTCCATGAATGTGTCATTTATGGGAAACACAATTTTAGATGAGGAGGATATATGGAGAATGCCCCATCATTTGTATCAGTGATTCTTTTAAAGAATTCTTGAAAGTATTTAAATTGTCCACAAATGGAGGTGGCAGTGGCATTATGGTCTCATCTGGGGACAAGAAAGATGTTAGATGTTGGACATGTATCCTGTTCCCGGGCTTTCTCCTGTTCAACGCTCTTCTCAGTAGGCTCTGAAAGTGCAGCAACTGACATTGGTGGGGAGACCTCTTCTTGTATGGACTTGGGAATCTGGGGTACTGTCACCTGCATGTCACTGAGTGGGGAATGGCATAAGCAGTGGCATCAATGGGGGGCCATACTTGAGAGCCAGCCCTGTGAGGGATTCTAAGACTGTACAGGGGACCCAGAACTGCACTAGATTGAATGGGAGAGGGGTGCTGAGATGAGAAGACACCCTCCTCTTCAGTATCTACTTCTGCACTAGAGAATGGAGGGGCCAAAGGTGAAGTAGATAAACGGGGAAAAGAATATAAATGGGGCAAAAGGGATAAGTAAACCTAACTAGGGTAAACTAAAGCACTGGTTCTCAAACTTCTGTACTGGTGACCCCTTTCACAGAGTAAGGCACTGAATGCAACCCCCCCTCATAAATTAAAAACACTTTTCATATGTTTAACACCATTATAAATGCTGGAGGCAAAACAGGGCTTGGGGTGGAGGCTGACAGCTTGCGACCCCCCATGTAATAACCTCATGGCCCCCTGAGGGGTCTTGACCCCCATTTTGAGAACACCAGTACTAAAGGCTACTCTAAACTATTCTAAATTATCAGCACAGCTATCAGTCTTAACACTGCTGGGAGCTCTGACTCAGGCCAAGGATGGTTGAGAAAGAATTGAGGGGGGTCGGGTCTCGTGGTATTAGATTGGCACCGATAGGAGCACAAGACGGGGAGAGTGCATGTGCAACCCAGATGAGCACTGCTGCTGAAATTCTCCAATCAAAGGCACGGTGATGCACCAACACCTGCAGTGGAGCACTCACAGGGACACTCCCCAAAGAAGAACCCACTATTTCCTCTCATATACAACTGTAAGGAATTTTGAAACATACAATAGTAATAGCAGAAAAATTACTACAAATATTTTTTAATTGTATGCAATACTGGTAATTCAGACAGTTAATGCAGCTCATTAGAACCACTGTCAGTCTAATGCTGCAGGTCTATTGTGTATTCTAGATAAAAATGGCAATTATCATACTATACAAATTAAATGAATTTAAATTAGATTTCATTTCCCCAAGGTAAGGATACAGCGTTGATATAGCACCAGTTTCCTTTATTGATCAGCCCTCGTGGTTGCAAAGATACTGGTTTATGTATTAATTTTACATTCTCCAGTAATTCTGTAGAATTAAAAATAGTAAGTTTAGCATCAAAGAAATGTACAAAGTAACTAGCAAGCACCAAGTTAATTCAGCTATACAATGCAAATCACCCTTCTAAATTCTTAACAAAACATTTTTCTGCCTCAAAGCCTGTTTTTGGCTAAATTTAAACTACTGTTGCCCCTTTTGACCAGCACAGCCAGTCAAAGTTTAGAACCCTATGGATGTCCAGGTGGATGTAGAAATTGATGGACTTTGGTATTTTCTCAGATGCAATCTTGTTTGTTTGCAAGTAATGTACATGTCCTGCTTCTCTGAATGCAGAGTGAATCAAGAACAAAAGAAGCAGTTTCTTAGCTTACAGCTCCAATCCTCTTTAGCCAACAGACCCAAAGCGCACTCTCAAGGTTTTTCAAGAATCACACTGAGCTCACCAGCTACTGCTTGGTTTTCTTGCCTTTTTTTTTATTATTATTATTTTTGCCTCTGCCTTCCCTCACATGAACACCAATCAATAAAAAGCCCTCCATCCACTTAGCCCAAATTCCAGAGCAGGTTCACAACCCCCCTAATCCCTTAGGTTGATGACTTCTGATTCATTCAGAAAGTGATATTAATTGAAGAGTGCGCTCACATCCAGCCTCAAGATGTGGACTGCAGTATCAGCGAGTCGCATCTTATACAGGGTTATGTTCCGCAGTCAGCATGTAAAGCAAAAACTGCGCAGAGTCAAAACTCATTGAGTTTAATGGCGGGCGCAATCGCCCGCTCTAAAGAAACAGTTTTTAAATTGTTATTTTTCTCGTTTTTTGCCGACTGTGTAAAGCTGAAATCGCACATGTTAAATGCATATAAGATGTGACTTGCCTGAACTCCTCAGCATATAATATCATATAATATCAGTATAATAGCAGATATATCCTTTTCAGTGAAAGATTATCTCCAGTTTAGGTGAGGGTTAATATCAAATCTTTAACAATTTTCCTACTCCTGCGATCTTATAAAATTATGACAAGACTTTGGTGTGCACAGGCTTTTTTTAAAAAATATAAATCTCTGTTAGTTGTAATCCCTTGCAACCAATTTTTCTGAATGTTTAGCAAACTTCTCTCTTGGTCTGAATGGAACTGAAATTGACAGCTGTTTTGGTTTAGAAGTTTCAACTTACACAATTTTGTATCCAAAATTTTGTACAAAATTGTATCTTTGTGCACCAGCACTGACTGATGTTAATGTAATGTATGTTAGTTATTGGCAGTTTTGGAGCAAAGGAAGCACAACACATTGATTTACATAAATACCCATCTGTATGTCTTGTCCCCAGTTTTAAAAATGAAGCCAAGATCTTCAAAACTGCTCACTTTCCATCATTAGGGCCACCTTTCCAAAACTGCTCAGCTCCCATTTAGGCTTCAAAATTAGGTGATCCGATTTGTGACAGTGAGAAAAACAGGGCATGAGCACTTTTGTAAATATAGCCATTTATTTCAGAACCTACATAGGAACCATTACATGTAGGGCTCTTTCAAAATCTGATGAGATGTTTAGAATCTGCACAGCACTCCACAACACATTTACAAAAGAGATGAAATGTGGAGCTTAAGCAAATAGTTTACCTTTATAACAAGAATGCATGCATCCAACAAAGTGGGTATTAGCCCACGAAAGCTTATGCTCTAATACTTTAGTTAGTCTTTAAGGTGCCATAGGACTCTGTCACTTCTGCAATTCCATACTAACCAGGCTACTCCTCTGATTCTTTATAACAAGAGTGAATTATTATTACTATTTTTATTACAGTAGCATCTGGTTCCTAATGAGATTGGGGTCATACTGTGCTAGGCTCTGTATAAACACAACAAGAGATTGACTGGTTGTTTACATTTGAAATACTGCAGCTCTGCCACTGTAGAAGTTCAGAGCGGATGCTACCTATGCCGATGGGAGGGGTTCTCCTGTTCCCATAGGTGATCTACCTCCACAAGCATAGCTAGGTCAATGGATTAATTTTCCCATCAACCTACAACAGGAACAAATACGTTGATATGGATTGTGGATTTTTCACATCCCTGAGTGACATAGCTGAGTCGACTAATGTTTTAATGTAGATCAGACCTAACGTTCATAGCAGGCATATCTAAACAGACGAGAGCAACAAAAGGTGGGAGGAGAAATGAAAGCACAAAGAAGTGAAGTGACTTGCCCAAAATCACACAACAGGTAAGTGGCAGAACCACAAATAAAATCCAGGTCCTTTTATTGCAAATCCAGTGCCTCTCTGATAATAGTATTCTTTGCTATTTTAATTTAGTACTTTCAAAACCAAGTTAGTTCATATCTTAATAAAACATACTGGAAACTACCAAAAACAGTTAAATCTTTCAACCACCCAATTAACAATTATCATAAGAGGCATCAGGAAACAGAAAGGTCCCTAAAAATGTACATAATTGTTTAGAAGGAAAGATTTTAGCTTTTAAAGTTTAGACACTATCATATATAAAATCTTTTATTGGGAATAAAGGGAAGTATAAATATATCACACTTTGATGCTGCATGATTTATAAATGTTTAAACTTTCAAAAACATATAGCTACTAAACTTAAATTCAATATTTAACCTATTTGCTAAACACAATACCTGCCCCCTAAAGCTTCTTAAGTTGTACCTTGAAATTGTTGGTACAAGTCCCTCTTAATTTTCTCTCTTGCAAAACCACATTTGCACTTCAAAAAGTACCTTTCCATGCTTAAAAAGAAATTACTGTTCTGATAATATATCACCTCTCTTCTACAACAGATTAAAACACCAAAAGTTTCAAAGTAATAAATTAGAAAAAATACTTCCTGATATTTTCTAAACACTTTCAGTTTTTATAAAAGCTAAACTAAGACTCTGTCATAGAACATTCCAGTCCAATAAAAATCAATATTAAGTTTGGAATTTGTGAAAAATGTTTAGTTCATTCCTCACTATTATCTTCTTTAAACATAAATTAAAACTTAATTTTTGTTTGTTTTTCTTACAGTCAGATGTAAACTGAAGAAACAACCAGTAACGCTAAGATCTTTAGCATCCTCTTGTGGCCACAAGGTTGGTTTTGGAAACAAGGTTTAAATCTAAAACATCTCCAGAAAAACTTAAAAAAGCATTTTGTTTAATTTGACCTCACATTGTCATAACTTGTCTTCTGCAGTTATACAGATTCACTTAAAAGCTATTTCAATTAGTCAGACGAAAAGATAGGCATATACAAACAATAAAAAAAACAAACATTCTGCTTTAACCTGAGGAAGGTGGGGCAATAGAGAAGTGGGTTTACAAACAAGCTCTTCCCCTTTCTTTATGACCAAATAGGTGGGAGATTAGTGACAATTTTTGTGTTCCAACATAGGGTCATGTCATTAAAAAAACTGAGATCCACTGATCTAGACAAATACTCTCAAACATAAATGTAATTTATGTTTTAAAAGCATGTTGTTTTGAGGAACTTGTTATGATTTCAAAATTGCTAGAAAATTTATCAAGTATTAACATGTGTCTATTTCCAATTCTCTCTAATCAATACCATCCTTTAAATAAGAGGTCAAGCTCAAAGCTTAACATACTAGTAAAAGAGAAGAGACATTTTACAACACAGGGGATATCCTAGACACTACCTAGTAGAGTTAACATTCCATTTTTTAATTTAAAAAACGTTCTAAATATTGATTTTACTACATCTCCTTATGATTAACTATAAGCCTGAGTTGAAGAACACTGAAAGTTTCAGTGGAAAATACTATTGAGGTGGACAGGCAAACATTAAGAGCCTCAGCTAAAATCACAAAACCCCTAAAAGATTATGTAATGATTCTTTGGCACTACTTACAGCATCTTCTATCTGAGGTAAAAATACTTTACAAACTTTAAGTTAACCTCAAGTTTTCTGTGAGGTCTAAGTCCCCATTTAACAGTTAGTGAAACTGAGGCACAAAAAAGTGACCTGACCAAGGTCACACACGTATCTAGGATAATGTCAGAAACAGAACCCACATTTCCTGATTCCTAGTCCTATGTTTGAACCACAAGATGATAGGAGGAGGATGTTCTCAGAGCTTCCTCGGAAACTCGGATGACAAGATAGAAATAAAAGTTTGACAGAATGAGTATACATAGTTATGGTCCACCTAGGGAGAAGAGAAATGGAGCACAGGAGAGCTAGGCAAAGGGGCTGAATTCAAAACAATAAAATGAAATTCTTTTAATATTTTACACACATTTGCATGTACTTATACACATGCGCCCTACAAAGCACCTTAATGTTATTTCACATCCAAAGTTTTAAAATGTTTTCTGGCACTTACAGCTAATAATCAATATTAGTAATTATCTTTTCCCGTAAGGTCAGAAAACCACAGTGATTACAAGTTTTAATGGGGTATTTAAATTCTCAGTTGAATGCCCAGTATGCACACAGAAGCTCTCTATATTACATGAAACAATTTATTACAATTAAGCCAGCTGTTTCTAAAGGCAGTCTCCTTTTGACCAGAGAATGATTTCTACTGTGAACTCTTCCCTTTGAAAAACAGTTATTAAAATTCAAGCTGCTAAAGAAAACAGAATATAATCATATTGTTATTTTGTTATATTACAAACACATCCAATTATGAAATGTGTGTCTGCTCCCACCTAGTGGAAGAATAGTAGTAGAGATTTAAAACTTATTGCAGTAATTTTGAAACAAAAATGAAATGGCAAAAGATAATTTAAGACTAAAATTCCCAGTCTCGAAATGCCTATACATAAAGTATTATAACAGTATTTGAATATTCAGTACATCTTAAGCTAGATTTTAATGCAAGTTCACTTATGATACAGCAATGTTATTTATCTGACTTAGCTGTTTTGGTAAAGAAAATAAATCTGGCAAAAATTAACTGAATGAAAGTTGGTTGGAAAATTAACATACAAGTCTATGTTCCTTCATTTCTTCTGGTATAAGGAAAGGTGGTAAGAGGACAGTCAGAAGATAAAGGTGTCTGTGGAAGAACTCATCTCCAAAAAGCACCATAACCATACTTATTACATATTCATTGAGACCGTTACCAGCTTCAGACCAACATATTTTGTTGATGTAAGCAACAGAGGTGCTGGAAGTTAAGGTGACTGGTAAGGCAACAACTGGTAAGGCCTTTTATCTCAGGTACCTGGTTCTAACTAGGACTGCCAAACAATTGAAAAAAATCAATCACGATTAGAATACCATTTATTTAAATATTTTTGAATGCTTTCTACATTTTCCAATATATTGATTTATATTACAACACGGAATACGAAGAGTACAGTGCTCATTTTATATTTATTCTGATTGCAAGTATTTGCACTCTAAAAAAAAAAAGTAATAGTATTTTTCAATTCATCTAATACAAGTACTGTAGTACAATCTCTTTATCATGAAAGTTGAATTTACAAATGTAGAATTAGGTACAAAAAACTGCTTTCAAAAATAAAACAATGTAAAATTTTAGAGCCAGCAAGTCCTCTTTGTCCTACTTCTTGCTCAGCTAATCACTAAGACAAACAAGTTTGTTTATATTTACAGGAGATAATGCTGACCTGTTCTTATTTACGGTATCACCAGAAAGTGAGAACAGGTATTTGCATAGCAGTTATGTAAATAAATAAATAAATAATCTACATTTGTAAATTGCACTTTCATGACAGAGATTGTTTCTATCAGGTGAACTGAAAAATACTATTTCTTTTATCACTTTTACAGTGCAAATATTTACAATCAAAAATATTATACACTTTGATTTCAATTACAAACAGACTACATATACTATATATGAAAATGTAGAATAATATCCAAAATATTTAATAAATTTCAATTGGTATGCTAGTGTTTAACTGCAATTAAAACTGCAATTAATCACGATTAAATTTTTTGAGTTAATCACATAAATTAACTGCGAATGATCGACAGCCCTAGTTCTAACTGATACAAAATGGCTTAATAGCCAATTATTCACTATTGCATGATGGACAAGACACCAGGCAGCTCGTGTATACAACCATGGCACAATTTGACTAATATTATATGAACTGAGTTGGTTATACACAACTAAGCCACCACTGAATTCATCTCATATGTGCATGCAATCAACACAGCTACTGAACTATCCTTTTTCCTCTCAAAGTAGTCCCTCCAGATTAGGACTGATACCAAGAGATGCAAGATCAACATACCAAGTTTGTCAGTCAGTCACACACTTCATAAGAAGTCTTGTGTTTTTAAATTACTTTTAAAATACTATTAAATGATTCCGACTCTCCACTCTAAGCAATATCCCCCAAAAGAAAAAAAGATATGTTTGCCTCTTAATTTTTGGAGGGGAGGTGTTTAAAAATCTTTGTTCCAGAGACTTTTCTTCTTTGTGTGTGTACTATCACTGATAAAAGGATTTTTAGAAAGTTTTTCTTAAAACAGAATACATTGTTTTGATAAAAAGTAATCAGAATCTAATGTAAATTCCCTATGGTGTTATAACAATTGTAAAGTTGGTCAGATTTTTATTAAATTGCACAACGCTGCTACTTTAAAATCACTTAAAATGTAAAATGTCAAAACACTAACAGGCCCAATTAGATGAAATGATAAACTGATAAACACTCTTACCTCCCAATAAAGCCAGAACTCACCACCACCATGCCAGACTGGGCCAAAAGCATTAAAGCCTAATACAAATATTAGACTCTAATTATAACCATTAAGCTCAAAACATGTGAGATACTGTGTTAGTTTTAGACAGATTTAAAGGTATGCCATCCGGTCAATTTAGGCCCCAAATTCAGATTTTTGCTTTTAAAACAGAGAACCTAAAAATCAATAGAAAATTTAATATTTTAACATTAAAATATTAAAAATTTTAGTTACATTAGGATTTTTAAAGTTTTTGGTACATATATTTTGACATATTTATTTGTATTAACAAATTACAAAAAGTTAAACATGTGTGAATATGTATGTATATGATAAACATACATACCCAATCACCTATTTGGCTACATTCTATGGCCTGGCTGATCAGGTACATATAGATGGCTTTGCTTTTATTGCAGCTCTATGTAGAGCTGATCCACAGAACAGATGGAGAAACCCCAAGACTGTTCTAATTTACTCCAACCGCTAACAGCTGAAAACAGACAGGGGAATTTGTTTTAAAATGTTTTTTTAACTCAGCTATCTTTTTAAAATACACAACACACAATTCAAAAAAATCACATCTTAAATGAATGTTAAAAACTCAGTTTCATAAAATATAAATTTGCATCTCACTATTTTATGACAATTTTTATGAACTTTTAACAAAATACATTTTTTGTCTTTTTTAAATAAGAGCTTAATGCTCGTCTGCTGGCTGTGACCCTAAAGCCACAGTATCTGTAAAACCTTTCAAAAACAATTAACTGGAAACCTGAAAATGAACACACATTTTCCAATGGCCCTTTAAGTCAAAGAGGTAAAGGGTAAAGTCAAATTGTTCTTCACCATTTTCCCATAGGAATAACCTTCATAATTTTTTAAACTTGTTACCCATAGTGCAGTTTGTAACATTTTAAAGCTAACAGGGTAAGAAAACTCAAATAATATATAACCAATATATAAGTGGATCTTGTGATAAAATACAGGAACAACAATGTTGGTATTGAGACAATTGCTGGATGCTTTACATCTAGTTAATGTAACCTAATCACTTAAAAAAATTAAAAGTAATTTCAAGGACTATACCCATTTATCTCCTTTGCCAACTTTGCAGTTTTATAATAATTTAAAAAAAAAAACCACACATTTTTCTCTCCTCTTACATTGATGACAGATATAAGCAGGAAAAAAAAAATAGTATCTGGCTATACAGAGAAAACAGTGAAAATGATGAAACATGAAGTGCTTTCAAACAAACAACAAACTAAAGAAGATTTCTTGTAATTTCTTTCACTTATAATACTTTAGGTGTTACAACAATACTAGGGAAAAAATTAGACTGTAGTGTAATTTTAAAATTGACAGTTTCTCGTTAAACAGCCATTTCTGTGCTATTCTGAATGTCTGATCTCATCTAGTTTAAAAAGCAAAGCAGAGCTGGGCTAGGTCAGTACCATGAGTGCTGAACACTGATAGTCTAATGTGAGTAGTTCCACGTAAGCAAATAAGACTACATGTATGAATAAGTCAGGCTGGATTTGCCCCCGACCCCCAGGCAAAATTACAGAATTTAAGTAACTTTAGCGAATGAGACCATTACTTACAAGCCTCAAACTGAACTACTACTGACAGGGAAAAAATAGACTATTTACATTCACAAGTAGGGTCCTTCTTGTTTGGGATAGAAAGCCCCAGGTAAATTTCTGGTTAGAGTACCAAACTCCCAAATACAGATAATCTTTCACTAGAAATTGTCCACACTCTAGTTTCCAGTTTACTTATAGACTAGTTAATGGCATATCAACAGCATTTTGTGCAAGCATTTTTACATACAGCATTCTACTTTGAAGATACATATGACAACATTTTTGGAAGAATAAATACCCATAGGCTGAGCCTCTTAAAGGACAATTAATTAGGTTTATTTACATATTTTGCAAATTCTTATTCAATTTTACCAGAACGTACCATTTTAGCATACTTCGTTATAGCTATGGGTGTGATGGCACTTCTGGCCAAAGCCCCTATTTTTTATAACTTTACCCATATGTATCATTGGGCTGAGGTTTCTTATGCTTTTGCTCGGGCCTGTTCAGAGGATACAAATAAAAGGGATTGTTTTTTAATTTTATAATATTTAAACAAAGCCTCTCCAGATGTGGGGGATTACGTATTCATACAAATGCAGCTAGGGTTGTTTTGACTGCTTACTGAAACACTAAATTTTCTATTTTTTAGAGCTGTCAAGTGATTTCTTTAATCACAATTAACTGCACAATTAAAAAAATTAATAGTGCAATTAATCGTGCTGTTAAACAACAGAATACCATTTATTTTAAATATTGTTGGATGTTTACTACATTTTCAAATATATTAATTTCAATTATAATTACAACACAGAATACGAATGTACAGTGCTCACTTTATTTATTTGTATTACAAATATTTGCACTGTAAAAAGCAAAATAATTTATTTTTTAATTCACCTCATACAAGTACTCCAGTGCAATCTCTTTATCATGGAAGTTGAACTTACAGATGTAGCATTATGTACAAAGAAACTGCATCAAAAAAAAAAACAGCTTAAAACTTTAGAGCCTACAAAGTCCACTCAGTCCTACTTCTTGGTCAGACAATCACTTAGGGCTTGTATACATTACCCACTTGATCGACAGGCAGCGATCGATCCAGCGAGGGGTCAATTTATCGTGTCTAGTCTAGAGGCAATAAATTGACTGCCAAGTGCTCTTCCGTCGACTCCGGTACTCCACCAAGGCGAGAGCACAGGCAGAGTCAACGGGAGAGTGTCAGCCATTGACTTACCACAGCAAAAACACCACAGTAAGTAGATCTAAGTAGGTCAACTTCAATTTGAAACTGTAGAAAACATCTAAAAATATTTAATTAACTGGTATTCTATTATGGGTTAGTAGTGTGATTAAAACTGTGATTAATTGCAATAAATTTTTGACGGCCCTAAAAAGAGTAAAACAAAATCAAAGAATTACGTTAATGAATTATAGCTTAAATATTAACATTAACTGAATATCTTAACTTTAACATAAGCAATCTGAAAGCTCTTCCCTTGCATGTATGTGTTATAACAGGATCACAAACACTAGAAATGACACATACTATTTAGCAAATACAGTTCAACAGAAAGCAAATACTTCTTTCTAAACTGCTTCTCCAGTAAGACTTCAATTAAACTCTGAGCTGCTAAATTTAAACCACACCTTGCGTAGCTTTAGATGCTTATATGTAGCATTTATATTACTGTATTTCTGTTGTATGACCACATATTACATTATTGCAATGTTTATTCAAAAGATAGAGTTGAAATAGTTACCCGCTGTATAACTATGTTAATTTTCTGAATTGTGTAATTAAAATCAACCTTAATCTTGCATTAACGTAACTGTCTCTCCTCTCTTTCACTACTGTATACTCTTGTGTAAAGCAAAATGTGTTACTCTTCTACCAGAATGTCCACTCTAGTGTCTGTTAACTATACCTGCAATCTTTATGGCTACAGGATCCTCTGAAACTGGAACAGGTCCCTCTTTGACTTCAACCTGTTTTTCAGGGACCAGAGTAGATGTGGCAGGAGGGGTACACTTAGTCTCAACATAGGCCACAGATGTGGAAGCAGAGGGCTTGGAATTGTGAAAAAGACTAGCCCACGATTTTGCAGGCTGATTAATAGGGACTGATCCTGAAACTGGGGCTGCCGCCTCAGTAATAGGTGAAACATCCTCAGGCTTAGGTTGGTCTGAGTCAGTGCTTTCCATAGTGTGCAATTCTACCCCATTGGCAGCTGTGCCCTCAGAGGATTCAAGTGTTTGTCCATTAGTAACACCAAGATTTTCAGTAGTATCAGTACCATCATAAGGTTCTACAACAGCTGTCCTTAAAGGGCTATCTCTGCTAGCCTCTGAGGGGATGCAGAATTGTTCAGAATTGGTAACACTGCATATTTCAGGCTGCCCTGCAGTCCTGATATTGTCTAATACACTAGAAACAGAATCATCAGACACAGCTTCACTAATGAAGTCCACAGAATTTTCAGGGCTGTTACAAGTCCTTGGTGAGGCTGATGATGGTATGTCTCCTGTAAGTTCTGTATCTTCTGTGCTTATACTATTAAGTCCTGATGAATTTGCATGCCCATTTACAAGAGCCTCTGCAGGAACAATGCCATCACTGACATCTTCCAAATAATTGTAATATCCAGGTGGTCTTTTTTTCTTCTTTTTACGCTCCCGTTGTCCAAGGCCCCCAGATAAGCTATCATTTTCAGGATTAGAACCGCTATCCAAAGCAAGGGCAGGATCAGTGAACTGGCAGTCTATGGAGTTGTAGTTAGCTTCATTAAGAATGTCATCATGGGTTTTCTGAGTCGATGCACAACCAAGAATAAATTCTGGAGCTTGAGGATTCAGAGTGCTCGAAATACTGTAGTCAGCATTATTCAACACAGATGACTCTGTCTCAATAACTTCATTAACACCAAATTCAATTCTCCGATAATCCTCTCCTGGACAAAATAAATTAAAAACCTCTGTTAGCAAAGTCCAGTCACAAAGATACAACACTAGTAACAGACAAGTCTGTTTTCCTGAAACGTAAGTATAAATGACGTTCCTCATACAAACAAAAATCATCCTCAATGTCCATTTGAGTCTTGAAAAAGGATGGTTTTAAAAGATTTTAAAATGAAATGAGGATGCAAAGAGTATCGAATTTTTCCTGCAACACAGAGTAGGACTGCAGTTTAAGAAAATATGGGCGCAGATCCTGCAATAAACACAGTTGTGCCATGTCAGCCATACGGAGTCTCAAGGACTTCAACAGTAGTCTGCCTGGATCCAACTGCAGGATGAGGAACATAGCATGTGATGAAAAGAACCATATTTTTCATACTACTGCACATCTTTAAAGAAGGTCTTATTTTCTATGTCAGTAAGTCTATAAACTGCATTTTTCTAAAGTAAAGTAAAAGCCTCCTGTGCAACTTATTAGATTTTTTAATTAAGAATATTTAAGACAAATCACAAATGGAAGAATGATATTTTACATTCTAATCAACTGGATATTTTACCATTTCAGATTTTGGAAATCCAAAATTATCAGCAGCTTAATAATAAAAAGATATGATATTCATTTTATGTATCACATGAAATACAATTAATGTGACTGGATCAAAGCCAGACATAAAATTACATTTAAAATATAAATTAATTGACAGTGAGTATATGAACAATGAGAAATAATTTACCTCGATAATTTCATAACAACTTTCAAGAAATGCTAAGAAAATTTTTCATAGACTGAAATATATCAAAATGCTGTCATAGTCATGGTTTTTTAAATGTAAAACCTAACTAAATTCCTGTTTATACATGATGCCAAAGAACTGTATGTTGCAAGTGCAACTGTATGTTGCAAGAACTTTAGTGACCATGGCATATATATCTTATCAATAGATTACAAAACTAGTAACACTGCATGCCTCAGGCTACCTTGACATTTAAAGTGTGTAACTGTTAAGAAATTTTCATGAATACCAAAAGGGGTGTAATGTAATTAAGATTATAACATTCATGCTGTTTTTTGAATTTTAGTAGTTCCCAGGACACACATTCATTAATATTTAATCAGAAAACAATTGTGTGTGATTTTCAATGGTACATATATTACTGCTTCCATGAGCTTGGGGGGGGGGGGGGGGGAAGGGTTGCTAGAAAGTGAGTTTCAGATCATCCTTTTCCTACAGGATTCCTGTTCAAACAACACAGGTCACTATTTCAAAATAAATACTTATAATATGGCACATTAATCTCTACAGCTACAGATTCATCTAGTTTACCTATATATTTGCTAACAGGATAACATTATTTTGTGCAATTTATTTGTGCACATGGCATTTCAACAGATCCATGTTAATGAGCGTATCAGTGTCATGAACACTTGTTTTTATGCCACAGAACATAACAGAGTTGATGCCAATCACAATATTTTAAGTTTTAGGAATAACTTGTGTATTTTTCTTAATACCTGTTGAAATCTTCCAATCCCTAATTAAAACTTATTAAAATTTAAAACCAATCACAAACAGGATTTTTCCTAAATTCTTACTAGAAAAAATTGCTTTTGGACTAATACTTGGTATGCTATTTTAAAGTCTGGAGCAAAACTGCACATGCTATTAATCCCGCAAATCAGGGGATTATTAGCAAAGGAATTTAAGTCTTATTTATAGACAGACTGCAGTAATAAAAATATTTATTTTACAATAACTGTAAAATGGATAAAATCAACCAAAAAGGAGTTAAAACTTTAACTCTTTTAAGTCAAATCCCTGAAATAATTCTTATTTACAGGAACTGTGAAGGTTGAGTCATAACACTCATTTTCCCACTGCCACTAGTTATGACAGAATCTCATCTGTTTTAACATTATATTTAGTGCCTTTTTAAAGAAAAATATGAAAGAGACCAACTTTCTTTTATGGTTATTTTTGTACCTTCCACTTTGCTTCCAGCCACCTTTGTTTCAATCCATTCCGTGGTGTTTCGAGGATCTATTGTTGCATGGATTGAAATGGATGCACCTGAAGGTATGAAGAATACTGCACATTGACAAGATACCCTTTGAAGA
Organism: Dermatemys mawii; assembly: GCA_007922305.1. Classification (NCBI taxonomy): domain Eukaryota; kingdom Metazoa; phylum Chordata; order Testudines; family Dermatemydidae; genus Dermatemys; species Dermatemys mawii. The sequence continues at coordinate 28,841,219 of ML677343.1, read as the reverse complement.
TGTTACAATGTATCATGTCAATGCATTATAATAAAAGCTGTGAATGCGTATTAAGAATTAGTATGCACTGTGTATCATGCAGTTTTTTAGCCAAATGCAATTATTCATAATATGCATCAACAGCTCCTACAGCCATTCATTGTAGATATCATTACACCATAAAAACAGCAACATTTTATACTATGGTTATGTGATTAATGGGTCATCTCAATGTTACTAACAAGACTTTGCCTGAATAATATTTTCCATTTCAGTTTCAACTGCTTTTTATGCAGCCGTAAGTATGATACTATGCAGCCACATTACAGTACAGGTTTGTTAAGACACATTTTTCAGGCAAAGTTTGATTTGCCGTCATTAACCGATCTTAGGGGAGGAAGGGAGTATTTATGGTCTGGGCAGGATCTGAAAAACGTTTGTAGAAACCAACTTTCTATATAGCTTCTGCTAACCCATACAGAAAGCCATGTGGGTAATCATCCCTATTTCAAACTTAGGCCTTTAAAGTCAGGCACCTAAATGCATATTTAGGCACTTGAAAAATTTTCCCCCAGATTTCCAAAGGTGCTAGGCACTCACAACTTCCCCTGATTTCAGATGGAGCTATTGCTCAGCACCACTGAAAAAATTAGTTCAGTACCCTGAATCTTTGTTTAGGCATCTAAGTTTAGTCACCAAAATTTGAACATTATGGCCAATTACTTTTATCTTTATGTTTATGCTTTCCCTAATGTTACCTTGTAGATTTAGTTCTTCTACAAAATGTTAATGGCTATTTCAAATGCTGTGCTAAAGACCTGCCAAATTTAAAACAAACATCAAGTGTATTTTTAGCTAAAGGAGATCGAGATTCTATTCCCAGTTTTGCCACAAGCTTCCCAAATACCTTTGGACAAGTCTCAACTTCTCTACAACTATATTAACTCAGCCGTAAAATGACAATATTTACCTACTTCGTAGAAGTATTATGCAGACTTTTATAAAGAATTGAAATCCTCAGATGGAAGGAGTTATGTAAATATGAAATAATACATCATTATGAAACCAGCCATCGCTGTTCCTCGCCCCCCACCCCCTCGCCGTTTTGAAGGTGTGGGAAAAGCATGTACCATGTGACCATTACTGCTTTAAATCCGAGCTTGGTAATACGTTCTTACACTGCGAGTTATACTCTCTCTCTCTCTCTCTCTCCAAAAAAGGATTTTCCAGAAAAACAGCTGAGCCACATAGAAACACCATGTCATGCTGAACACTAAGCAGCACACTGCTCTCAGAGTCATCTTCAGGCTGCAACTGCCAAAAAATACTTGAGATGAGACTTTTACAGAGGGGGAAGTAAAAGTCCACAGATGGGTAAGTGCTATCCAAGCTATTTATTTTAGCTGCTCCTTGATTAAGCACTCCATACTAAGCTCTAGCCCTAAGCAATTTTTTCAACTGAATTTTAAAAGCTTCAACAAGAAAGTTTTTAATGGAATTGTTGCAGCACTAACGGCCACAGTGAAGTAGCGAGCATACTTACTACAGTTAGCCACAGAAAAATGTTAAAACAAGATTCACAAACATTCTTGTAGATTTCAACGGGCTAGCAAGTGTTGAAAAAGCAGCCTATCAAATACATGCACATACACATGCTAATCAATCTGAACTGGACTAATTTAAAGACAGTCTGTACTATATCAGGACACTATGGGGAGAGCCTGGAAAAAAAAAAAAAAAAAAAAGGAATGATTTCTTACTATCATGATGCTCACCTGTAGACTTAATACCACAAGAAACTGTTTCATTGTATGGAGGAAGCTGCAAAGAAAAGAAAATAAGATTTAATGATAGGCAAAACAGCTCTTTAAAAATAACATTTTATGTTAAATTAATTAGGAATACCTCAATCATTTAAAAATAACTTTTTATATCCAATTGTCCAAAATGCCATCTAGAACTTATATTTTCACATATACACACATTTATCTATATATATTCACACGCTCATCCCTACATTGTTGTTTGATACTCTATAGAGACTAATTTACCATAATCAGAGATGAGAGATAAAGACTACCATCACTTTCAGTTACAAACTCTAGAACAGGGGTGGCCAAACTTTTTGGCCCAAGGGCCTCATCTGGGAACAGAAATTGTACAGCGGGCCATGAATGTTCACAAAAAACTGGGGGTGGGGGGTGAGGGATCCAGCTTGGGGTGCAGGCTCTGGGGTAGGGCTGAGGCACTTGGGGTGCAGGAGGGTGCTCTGGGCTGGAATCAAAGGGTTAGGAGGGGGATCAGGGCTGGGACAGTGGTTGGGGTGTGGAAAGGGGTGCAGTCTCTGGCTGTGGGTGCAGGCTCTGGGGTGAGGCTCGGGATGAGGGGTCTGGGATGCAGGAAGCTGTTCCAGGCTGGGATCAAGGAGTTCAGAGAACGGGAGGAAGATCAGGGCTGGGGCGGTGGTTGGGGTGCGGGAGAGGCTCAGAGGTGCAGGCTCGGGGTGGTGCTTACTCCAGAAACAGTGGCATGCCCTTCTCCAGCTCCTACACGGAGGTACAGCCAGGCAGTCTGCATGTTGCCCAGTCCACAGGCATCGCTCCCACAGCTCCCTTTGGTCACGGCTCCTGGCCAATGGAAGCTGCGGGGGCAGTGCTTTGGGCTGGAGTAGCATGCAGAGCAGAGCCCCCTGGCTATAGGAGCAGGAGGGGGACCATGCTGCTGCTTCTGGGAGCTATGTGGAGAAGCCCCTGACCCTGCTCCCTGGCTGCAGTGTGGCAAGCCCCAGACTAGAGAATCAAGCACTTTGGTATGAAATGTAGGATCCATTACCTGGAGCTAGTGGATTAATATAACTCTTTCACTACTTACATGAAAAAAGGGTATGATTGCCTATATACTGGTTTGCCTCAAGTATGCTGAAATTAAAGGATAAATAAATTTCATGATAATTATTTCACATGCTAAAGTAAGATATCCTGGACCTTTGCACCTATAGTACATTCCATGGGGTGTTACATTTTACATTGCTCTTTAGCTTCTCCCACAAAGTTTGCCTGGTAGTCTGTAGACACAATGTCCTGATGTCCCAATTTTATAGGGACAGACTCGATTTTGGAGTCTTTTTCTTCTATAGGCTCCTACTACCCCAAACTCTCATCTCGATTTTTCACATTTGCTGTCTGGTTACCATAGACCCAATTGAGTTGCAAACATATAGGCATACATTGATCTTGAAACCCACTCTGTTTCAAGAAATCTTAGGATTTTCTACAGCATCCATAATCACATTATACACGTGCTTTCCAGCTAAATTAGATCTGCATAGCAACTAATGGAGCCTCATGAAGTCTTCTGTTCTTCTCTTTTGCTGGTCATAGGAAGCTCTGGGTGGATATATACACACACACGTTAAAAATAAAATAATTTTGATTATACTGGGGAAATCTTTCTGGACCAGAAAGCTCTTGCTATGTACTCCGAGAGAGACCAACTTTAGACTTCTCTGGAAGTCCATTCCACAGCTGAATATCTTAATCTGCCTTCATATATTCTTCCCTGGAATAAATATAAGAACAGCTGTCCTGAAGGCTCATGAAATGAGATTTGGTTGATAACACACATAGTCTGGCTTTGAAGTCAGGCTCATTGTCTTGATTTGGCAATGGAGGCAGACTGGGAATCAGTGACAGCTCACTGAGAAGGAAAGCTGGCACGTTTCACAAACTAGAACCTCTGCATCACTTTAATCTTTGACCCCGATGCAGTAATCCAGTTTCGAGACAATGAAAGGATCACAATGGCCAGATCTTTTTTCTGGGAAGAAGAGATGAAATTTATAGCAAGCTGGAAGTGGAAGGCATTTTGCACAATAATGCTACCTTGTTCATCTAGACTTAGTGAGGAAATAACAGGATCATGTGGTTTTGCACCATGTTGATAAACGGGTCCAGATGCCTTTAATGGGATGGGTAAAAATTACTGCTGGGTGTCCTCAGTGCTCTACTGGCATTACTGCCAGGAAATTTTACCGCTCCTTGTGGTCTCAAATGGATATTGAAGAGGAGGGAGAAAAGAACAGAGCACTGGAGGACTCAGGTGAAGCATCTTCTAGTTTTGGGAGGAACTTGCTGAAACATAAGAAGTTTGTGCCAGAAAGGAGGAAGAGATAAGTGGGTGGAATCCCTAAGGAGCCAATGAGATGTTCGGGAGTAAGGAAGAAAGAAAAACTCACAACTATCAGAAACTGACCCTGAAACTGATAAAATAAAAAATACTAAGTAAAGTAATCTATGTCATGGAATCTATGGGTGATGGCTCATCTTTGAAAATTTAGCCTCAGCAATATTCTAAATAGTACAGGGAAAATAAATCCTTTTTTCAATAAGAAAAAGAATTAAAAAAGTCTATTTTACTAGAAAACTTTATTTGGTGATGAGCTAGCTGGGATAATTAAAAAAAAACTTTTTGGAGAACTGGGGAATATCTTTTTGTTTTTTGCTGTGTGCATTTTCATTTAATGATTTGTACACGTTCTCTGAATCTTCCCTGTGAAGGTTTCAAATGCGTTCAGCTGTAAAAGCAAAGCAAATCTGAATTATTCAAACAAGCATATATCTGTCTTCCTTTGTTTGAACCAGTGTTTTCTGTGTAGACTGGCTGTCTCATCCTTCCCAGCCTCTTGCCATGTCCTCCTCACTCTGAATAAAAGCAATCAAAGCCTTCAAGTTTGCCACTGAAAACACAGGACAAGTTGCTATGCAGATAACTGGTACCATTGTCCTAAATGCTAATGGTTCAGACCTTGGAGTGTCACAAACATTTCTCCATTGAATCTGATCCTTTCTATTTTCTTTAAATGATTAAAAAATAAAATACTTTCTTGTATACTATCATGGAAAATTATTGAGAAGAATAACAGTATTGAGAAGACTTCTGTATCCCTAATGATCTTTTCATATTTTAGACATTTTAAGTATAAAAACATCATCCCTTCTTGGATGGGAACGAGAATGCATGGGTGGCGAAATGGCAAGATAAAGAGAGTAAAGAAGAAAACAGAATGTGGCTTAACAGAAAAAAATATATACACACTCTTTCTAGATCTTTGAGTAACTACAGGTCTCAGTGACAGAACGAATAAAAATGGATAAAGCATGACAGATGTTCAAATTCTATTCCGCAATCAAATAAAAGAGTAAACAACTTCTCATTGTCATTAAAAATATGAAATTCAAGACAAAATATCTGATATAGGTACTCTTTCAAGGCAACGCCCATGTTGTTCAAGCTCTTATGAAGGTTTAGTAAAGTAACCTCTATGTCTAAATCTTCAAACTTATGTGCCTAAAATATATTTCAGTGCCTAATTTTAGGCTCCTAAGTGTTGATCAAGTATTTGAATCTGCACTTAGATTTGTAATGACAGATTTAGGTACTTACCTGTATGCACTCAAGTTTGAATATTCATCTTTGTATTACCAAAAGAATCCAAGATGATTCATGGTCATAAAGTCATAATTCTCAATGAAGTGCTGAAAGATTTCAGTTTTACTGCAATTCACCCACGCTCAACCCACATTCCTTCCACGGTCAGGGCAAAACAGATTTGCTTTGCAAAAGTCTATGTTCAGCTGTGATTTACAATAATTATGATTAATGCTTTTATCTTCGTCACTAATTTTAAAAGTGGCTTAAGAAATGCAACACTTTATTTGGAAAGAGAGAAGAAAATATGTTTTTTTTAAAAAAATTATGAAATCCATTCTAAATTATTCCTAACATTTTGTTTCCCTCACTACTGACCATCCGTAGTTTGAAATGATTCACTACCACCCAGAGAAAATCTACATACAACAGGAAATTATGCCATGACTCAAATACTTTACTAGCATGCACACACATTCTTTATTTCTCCTAGGGTGACCTGATTTTCAATAAATTGGGATTCCTCAAAATTGGGATACCTTATATCAGGCCTGCACAACTCGGAAAGCGGTGAGGGCCATATTACTGAAAAAAACCCAGCTGCGGGCCGAAAAGCTCCGCCTTCACCCCTCCCTCATCCACTCCTTCCC